>CAUYQV010060095.1:0-24848 GCA_963574575.1 Galagoides demidoff
GAGGAAGAGAGTGCCCAGGCTTGATCAATCCGTGTTAATAATAACGACCAACCCACATCTTGTTTTTCAGAGCTAGCTAAGTACTTCCATCTACCTTATTTTATGTGGTTCTCCCAACACGAACGTGAGGTCTTAATAGTATTAATACAAGCTTTCTTTTTTTATTGAGTACCTACTATGTGCCAAAATGCTCAGTGCTTTATACCCAGGGATTTTTAGCATAGAGGTCTACATATTATCCGCCACATAGAAGTGGGATGAACTTCAGGCTCTTTGAAACTGACTGTTGAAATTCCAAGAACAATTTCACATGTACACAGGAAGGAGCTTATTCTTGGAGTGAAAAACTGTCACTTTCATCCAGTTTTTTAAAGGCATTTAGGGACTATTACATAAAATGGTAAAAACCACAGCTTTAAAATTAGGATTTCAGGTTTTGTATTGTTTTGGTACCAAGGTGATTCCCTACTCCAACAGGCTTAGACTCACCTTGCACCTTGAGAAAACCTTCACTGGAGCAATGATAAAATTCTACAGCGCTCTTGTAAAATTATTTTCCTCTTCCTTCACTAGATTGTAAGTTCTCTGAAGACAGGCATTGCATCTTATTCACAGTTTTATCTCTAATCAATGCCTAAAGTAGGTTCTAGCACTTAGGTGTTCAGTAGAATTCTGTTGCATGTGTGAATGAATGACTACAAGCCTTCTGTATAGTGAACTTGATCCTATGTATGTGAGTGTGTAAAAGAGAGTGGGTGTGTGAGTGGGGAAGGTGGGGGCCTCATGGATGTGGCAGCAGGCAAGTGGTACATAGGGAGACCCAAGGCTGGTTTGCAGGAAGGCTGAGGCCGCAGGATGTTGGGGGCACAGTCAAGGGAGGCCACATCCTGGTGTCCCGGTGGCACTCGGATTTGGCTCTGGACTGGAACATCTCCTGTATGCCTCTCCCTGCCAGCACCCCGGTGCCTTCACTTTCCATGGCATCTATTAATGATAAAAGTCCCTATGGTTTATAATTACCACTTTGACAAGTTCAGGAGTTCTCTGTTAATTATTATAATTAGCTTTCACTCAGTACGGCTTCAGGAGTTTAACAGCAATATTAACAACGGGAGGACGATGATCAAGAATTGACTACAAAGACTTGACTGGGAAGACTTTCTTCTGCTGTCAGGAAACTTATTAATGAAGGGAAAACCTGCACAGTGGCTCCCCTCTGTCTGCCTTCACTCAGTGATTGGTTTTAAACTTGCCCTTGGGAATTGAAAAGAACCACTGTGGCCAGTGCTTGCAAACCCCAAGTTTAAAATCAACCAGGGAAGAGAGAAGAAGCCGCTAAATGGACAGCTGTGGGCCCTTCCTTGACCAGAAATTGAGCAGAGGCAGCAGTCAGGGAAGAAAGCGGGAGCCAGAGCCTCCAGCCGTGGCCCCTATCTTATTGGGGGTTCTTAGGGAGTGCACATACATCTGAGGTGTTAGGAGCCAGAAGGAGGCAAGGCAGGCCTGGGCGGTCATCAAACAGGCAGTTTATACTGAAACCACAAAGCAGATTGCAGCTGTCTTCTGTTCATCTCTCAACGTCGCCCCTCCCAGTAGCTGTCCCTGTGTTGTGACGTTAGCATCTCTCGCCGGACCACTGCTGGACTTGCCTGCACTCCTGGCCTCCATCCCAATTTCCACCTCTACTCCAAAATCATAGGTCTGCCAGATTTCCCACAAGACAGTTCTGATGACCTCAGTCCACATCTCGAAAGCCTTTGATGGCCCCCCGTTGCTTATCACATATAGTCCAGAGCCCCCATTTTGGCCCCCAAGTCTACTTAAGATGGGTGTCAATTTGTCTTTCCAATATCATCTTCAACTAATCGTTCCATTACTCATTTACTCAGTTGATAAATGTGCACTGAGTGTCCACTAAATGCCAGACACTATTTCAGATGCTACAACATCAGACAAGTTCCTCTCCTTCGGGGTGCTTTAATTCTAGTGGAGGAAATCAAAACAATTAGATTAATAAATAATGTCATCAAAAGAGATGACGAGTCCTCCACCATCATCATCACCCCGGACAGGCCACAGGCACAGAGAGTGACGGGCAAGGCTTTCTGGGCTGAGGACTCAATCACCTGAAAGGTGCTCCCATCAGAGGAACAGAGCGTGCATCTCTTGTGGGGAAGGTCTGACATATGGGAAGCACAGAAGAGGGTGGGAGAGGTGTGAACAAGGGCCAAGTGACATGGGTCAGGGAGGTTGGCAGGTTCAGAGTGTGGGGACACACTAGGACAGAAGAATTAGGGGACTGTCTACATTCTGAGCTCCTCTCTCACTGCTGCTCTTCTCCACGCCTTCCGCTCCGCCAGCCCAGCTTGTGTCCCCGATACAGAAGGTTGGGTTTTATGGAGAAGACCATCACAGCCAAAAGACCTGCAGACATTGGCCTTGGTGAGTCCCCAGGGACATGGCTGGACCCTTCCCTACAAACTAGGGGGCCCCAGCCGTCGATAAGCCCTCCCAGGAAGGTTCCAGTCATACTTTTAGATCTTACTCTGAAGGACCCCCGAGGATCACCTGACATTTAGGAAAACCATTATACCTGCACCCAACCACTGGGGGGAAAAACAAATCAGAGGAATAGCAAGCAACAAAGGCAGCAGAGGAAAAACATAAGGAAAAAAGATCCTTATAAAATCCGCCCAGAGAAAGAAGAGCAGGATGTTATTAGTTGTTTTTTGAGGAAAATGAGAAAATAGAAAAGAGCTCGTGAATGTTAAAGCTGGAGGGACCAGTATGTTTTAAGAAATCAATAGAAGATTTGTGAAATAAGAAGAGAGCCTGAAAGTGAAAGCAAAGGGGAAAAAAAATTATCTGATGGGAAATCAAATGGAAAGGACAACCATATTACTGTTTAACCACATCGTTAAAATAATAGCAAGAGCTAGCTGTGATTTTTTTCCTGTTTTACTAAGGAAGAAACTGAGGCTCCAGGGTGCTTGGGAAATCTTCCCAGGATTATGATGAGAGACAGCAGAGTCAGAAGTTCAAGTGACATCTGTGGGACTCCAAAGCCACGTTGTCTCTGCTCAGATGCGCCCTGAGAACGGCACACAAGGAACTATGACATGCAGACTTTCCATCTTCAACAGCTCTTTGTGATCATATAGAAGAGAGAAGTCCCGCGTTCTGTGCCGGGCTTCAATATAGGATTCTCTCCTCCTAATCTGGAACTGGCCCCAAATCCTAGTAATTCTTTGTAGTGGGATTTTGTCTGATAAAGTTATGAGCATTCAAAACATTAAGTTGTCTTTTTATCAGACTTAGTGGGGGCATTTTTATAAAGTGGCGGTGGGAGCCAGGAGACGGCTGTACATCAGACCATTCATCGGGCGGATTAAGCCATGACACGGATCTCAAGTCAGGGGAAAATGTAACGTCAGAGGAAACGTGACCAATAACAACTGGGACCAGCAGAGCTGCTGATTAATGGGCCTCATCTCAGCTGCTGGGCAGGGACATCTAGAGGGGACTAGAAACTCAGTGGACTTGGTTCATGTCCCCTGGGAGGGAGCAGCAGAGAAGAGAAAGATTAGGAGACAGACAGAGACTCCTTGTTGACCAAATGGGGCTTGGTGGAATAGGCATGAGGTTGTACAGCCCATAGAAGTTCTCCCTCTCTCTCCCCTTCCTTTCTTCCTTCACTGCCTTCCTTCCTTCCAGCAGACAGAGGTCAACCCTATTACTTTGATAATCAATAAGGCTTGGTTTGAGGACATGACTTAAATATGTGACAGCAGTGGGCTTCCAGATACCACCAGAACCAGAGAGCCTTGGTCATGGGTGAGAGGCAGAGCTGGGTGACCGTCAGCTCCCAGGGCAGAGCCCTTCCTGCTAAGCTCACCCCAAGACTGAAAGCAGAGCTGAGTGCTGGGTCTCTGTGGGCAGGGAAGGGCTGAGTGTCACAGAGCTAGTTCCTCCCTAAAATCTTCAAGCCCTTATGGCACCAATCCTCTCCAGGGAAGAGTGGGTGAAAACGGAGAGGGGCCAGGTGTGTTCTGCTAGCAAAGCACACCTCCACGCCTGGGGAAGGGTGCACCGGGGCTGCAGACTCCAATCCCTTTCGGTTCGGAGCAAACACAGCCATACAGCAGTTTCCCCACTTGCAAAGTGCCAAGGAGACAATCCCTTTGCAGAGGGGGTGTGAAAGAGCAAGAGTGTGTTAATTTCTGTTTTGCCCCCTTCCTAGAGTATATTTTCATAAACATTTGATAACTCTAAAGTGACTCTCTGCTGGGTTTTCCTACTAGTAGTTGGGAATCCTGCGGTCTGAGGACTCCCTCTGCCACCCTCAGCAATGTGCTTCATCTCCTGGGCTTCCAGCTGGTCTATGAGCCGGGCAGCATCACAACAACTGCCTTAATCACTTTCCAGGGTTGTTGGGATCCAAAGGAAGCCCACGAACTTGTGCTGTTGTGCCTGAAAAAAAAAATCACTAATGCTAAATATTGCAGAGGACCGTTCCAGTGCTGCCAACATGGCAACTCTTCAACCCTAGAGACCTTCCCCTCCCTCTGTAGGCCACTCCACTGATGCCTTTCCCCACAGGGAACTTCCTGGGAGAAAGCACTTCCTGGTCGGAATCCTGCCCCCCAGTGTCTCTGCCTCTGTCCCTTCTTGTCCCTGCCTCTGCCTGTCCCTTTGGTAAAAAGCATCAACCTGTTTGGCTGCAACCAAAAAGAAAGAAAAAGATAGATAGATTTAAAAAAAAAAATCTACACCTTTTGCTCTGAAATGGCACAGCCGGGGCGGTCTTAAGACACGGTGATTAACTTTCTCCAAAAGCCAGTGCACCTGGGAATACATAGCGAGACACAATAAGCTGAGCAAATATTAGACAAATATCACTTTTCTGCATCGCCCACTTTGCTGGAGACGAATGGGTTGACTTTTCAAACACTACAAGAGTGAACCAGCCAGCCTGGATTCAAGATCAACACCACTTGCCTTTCTTTCCTATCGAACCACTCCCTCCCTTTCTAGTTTCTAGAGCAAAGGTATACAAAATATTTATCTAACATAGAGGCACGCAGGAAAGCAGGCTGTGCAAATAATTAGTGGTCTGCAGCCACATTTGCCTAATATGGGTGGCTCTGGGCTCTGGTATTCCGAGGCTTGGTACTTGTGTTGACCCTACCTTGGGCTTGTCACCCAGAGACACGTGGGCAAGGTGCATGGAGCTACTCTGGCTCTAAGGTGGTGTCATCTGGGGCTCCGTTGCTCCTGCAGGCAGCCAGGAGGAGGTGGGAGAGTGTGGGCAAAGTGCTAGAGACTGAGGATACTCCCAAGAGAGGGAGGTATCTGTGAGTGGGCTCAGGTTAGATGTAAGAAAACATTAGATGTGCAAAAGCATCCTATTTGAACTTGAAATAAAAGAAATGGAGAAGGCTGGAGACTTTCTCCCTGAGATGAGATAGGAGCGTGTGGAGTGGAAGGGTGGTGGGTCCCAGACAGGGCCTGTGGATGAACAGAAGACTGTCTTCAGGCAGGGGTGTGCTGCTGGAGGTGACCTTTCAATGTCCCTGTCTGCTGGGACCAGAATCCTCAGAAGCCGCTGCTGGATGGTACCTCTGAGGTCATGGTGCTTCTTTATTAGCAGTTGAGGAAAAAAAGGCCCAAAGAGGTGATAGGGCTTTCCTGGTGTCTCTCTGTAAAGCAGCAGCAAAGCTGAGATTGGAGCCACAGCACGCTCAGCGAGGATGTCATCTCCCTCACCACCTTCTGAGCTCCCAGCACAGGCTGGCCATGCCCTGACCAGACTGGGCCCTGGGTCAGGAGCTACTTCCTCATTCTCTGACTTGTAGTGTCACTGTGGCCTGGACCCCCTGGCTTACATTCTCCCTCCCAGCCTGACATCACCCTAAGTGCTGTACATCTCCTCATGGGCTGAGATGCTAGCTGGTTCCATGTCATCCCTGGGCGTCCCCAATCTTTGTCTTACACAGTCCCAGCTTCTTTCATTTCCCCACTGCCTCAGGTAAACATCCCGGCATGCCTTTCTGTCGAGTCTGTCTGCATTAGGACAAACTAGGTGGAACTGGATTTTTCTTATTGCTCCAGGCCCCATCTGACGGTGGTCACCAGGATCTGACATTCTCATTTTTCTTGCAGGAGGAAAAGGGATTGTTATCTTCTTTCTGGAAGAGGGAATGACAGGAAAGCGGCAGCAGCCAGGGTTGGAAGACAGACTGTGGTTTCTCATCATTAGAAAAATTAAAGTATACAGACAGAAATGTGGTTTTGCTTCATAACTGTATCCTGTCAACTAAATATTTCATTTAGACCTAATGCCTGAGCCAAATGAGAATCTCGAGCAAAACTGCACTATTAGAATACACTTAATTATTGATTCAGCCAGGCAAAAAATAAAAAATAAAGAAACCGGGCGGTACTCTAATTCCTCTTATCAAGCATCTCGAGTGCTAATATGCACTTGAACAGCTGCTATTATCCCGGGGAGCCCACTGCCTTCAGCTGCAAAATGTACAGCTTCACATCAGCCACATGGAGCCAGATTGGAGGCAACAACTGAAACGCAGCCTCTTTCCAGCTCCGGGAGGGCTGGGGACAGAGGTTCTGTGGCCAGCATCGAGAGGGGAGCCACCCTCCATGCTTCTTTCTGAATTTCCATCTCTCTCTCACACAAGAGAAGAAAGACCTACGTCATCAGATGCAGAGAAGATACCAGATAATCATCATTGTTCCCAACCTGGCAATTTTGGATATTCCCAAAGTATCATTCTTGTGCCATTTAACTGTCTTGTACTACCTCACTTTTTACAAATAATAATGAAGATAGAGATCCCAGCACTAAAAGGAACTCCGGGCGTTGCTTGAATCAATCCTCTCGTTTATGCAGAGTTACTAAGGCTAAAGGGACATCCCTCCAGTCACATAGCCTAGATAGGACTGGTGAAATGAAAATTCAGCTTTCATTTTAAAATCTTACTTTTTTGTAGGGGAGGAAGAGAGAGTAGAGGATTTGGGAGGTAAGGAAGTGTGGAATGTGTATTAGGTAGATGTGGTCTGGTTATATAAGTTGTCTGTAGGAAAATAATGGTATAGACTCAAAATTGTATTGATAATGCAACTTTATATCTGTAACTTGTCTACCTTATATCATTTTCACTGATAGATTTATTATTTTAACCCTTGTAATTCACCTAAAATTCCTCTATCTACTCACTTATCCATCATTCCATTTACTCATTGCACCACTATTCCATTTGCCTATTTATCATTTCATCTGTTTTTGCTTCCATCTAACCATCCATCCATCCATCCATCCATCAATCTATTAAAGAAGCTCTCACAGCTTCGGCACCCGTAGCACAGTGGTTACAGTGCTGGCCACAGGCACAGAGGCTGGTAGGTTCGAACCCAACCTGGGCCAGCAACAATGACAACTGCAACAACAACAAAAAAATAGCCACGTATTGTGGCAGGTGCCTGTATTCCCAGCTACTTGGGAGGCTGAGGCAAGAGAATCACTTAAGCCCAAGAGTTGGAGGTTGCTGTGAGCTGTGACGCTGCAGCACTCTACTGAGGGCAACGCAATGAGACTCTGCCTCAAAAATAAATAAGTAAATAAATTAGCTCTCACAGAGGTCCTACCATGTGCAAGATACTTGAGGGTAAGTGCTCAAGCAACATTATTGTGTTAAAAACAGTGTGTGTCTTCCCAAGAGCTCCCAAGGAAAGGCAATGCCTTTGGAATCATCTGAAAGGACCACAGTATGAATTTTCTGACTAATGTGTGCTCAGTGAGATATTTATGACCAAAGTTTAGAAGTCTTTTTTTCATGTGTTTGTTCACCATTCATGTGTTATCTTCAGAGAAGTTTCTGTCCAAGTTTTGTGCACAATTATAAATGGGGTCGTTTGCTCTTTTCTTGTTGATTTGAGTTCTCTGTAGATTCTAGTTATCAGCCCTCTGTTAGAGTCATAATGTGTAAATGTCTTCACATTCTGAAGGCTGTTTGCTTTGGTTGTGGTACCCTTACCATTTTGAGGTATCACCTAACCACAGTAAGATTAGCCCATATCACAAACTCCTGAATATGCAGACGCTGGTATGGATGAGAAGGGAACAGTTTTGCACTTCTGGTGGGATTGCAAACTAATACAAGCTCTGTGGAAAGAAGTGTGGAGAATTCTCAAGAAAACAAAAGTATTTACCCAGAAGAAAAACAAAGTATTTTACTACAAGGACATTTGCACTAGAATGTTCATTGCAGCTCAATTCACAATTGCCAAGATGTGGAAGCAACCCAAGTGTCCATCAATCCATGAATAGATTAACAAACTGTGACATATTATACCATGGAATACTATTTAGCCATAAGAAAAGTGGAGACTTTACATCTTTTGGGTTTACATGGATGGAGTTGAAACACATTCTTCCTAATAGAGTACCTCAAGAATGGGGGAAAAAAGTATCCAATGCATTCAATTTTAATAGGAAACCAAGGTCTAAACAACTACATGCCTACACAAAAGAAAAAACAAAAGTATAGTCTAGCAAGGGGGAGGGGAGAGGAAGGAGAGAGGCAGGAGAAGAGGGAGGGCAATTGGTGGAATCTCACCTACTGTATACAGTGTGAGGGTGCTCAGCATGCCCTCTGGGTGAAGGGCTCAACTATAACTTGGACTTTACCTTACAAATGAAAACAATGTAACCTAAACATTTGTACCCTCATATTTAATAATCTGAAATGAGAAAAAGTCTTGCAGACAGAGATGACAGAATTAGCAAGTTGGAAGGATCCTTTAGAGGTCATTCTGTCCCTGCTTCTGCTCTCAAGGTAGTACTTCCCTAAGTCCTACTATCTCATTACAACGGTCTCTTTAATATTCCCCCATATGACACTGGTTTGGGCTCTCTTCCCTTTGGGGTGACCAGCCATGCCAATCTGCCAAGGACAGAGGAGAGACCCTAGCAAGTTGGGATGAGTTGGTCACTCTACTTGCTTTTTGTGAACAGAGCTCTTTCTATCTGGATTGTGATTTTCTGTAATTAATATATTTTTGTCTATATAAATTCTTCCTAGCACAAGTCCCACTGCTTCTACAAAGATTTACCTAGTTGTTTTTCCTTCTTTAAAATTCCATTGCAAATAGAGTTGTTGCCAAATCACCTGTCGTGTCCAACAAAGTTATGTCAGTCAGTCTCCTTTATCAGCTCATACGTATCACTTTGGAATCTTTAATAGCGCCGGAGACTTCCACAGGGCAGAGACCATGCTTAACTCCTATCTTGTACCCTGTTCACTACAGCTCTTGTGGATGGAAAGTTCCCCACTCCATCATACCTGATTCCCTCCTGCTGAATTTTAAGCCTCGTATTTCTTACCCCTTCCTCAGAAAAGATAGTCAGGAAGCCACTTTCCCACCAGTACTAGTTACTGTAAAACTTGAAACTAGTGACTAAAACCCTGCCCAGCCCTTTCTCTCTTTCTTCTAAATCAGCGTCTTCCCTTGGGTCTGTCCTCCAAGGCACCGTTTCTCTTTCCTATTGTCTCTTGCTTTCCTTCCTATCCTTATTCTAATACAGAGAAGGATGCAGATGGACACGGTGTCTAAAGGGAGCTTGTCCATGCACGGCATCCGTGTCTGTTTTGAGAGCTCTGTGGCTGCTGAAAGCCTGGGAGGCCCACTGGGCAGGTGCTGACAAGCTGAATCACACAGTCCTGTGGAGGAGGGAAGAAGCCTGGGAGGGCAGAGTTCTGTCTGGTGAGCAAGGGGCCAGCTTCTCTTCGGAAGTCCCCACCTCCTGTCACCGGCCGGGCTTTGATCAGTGGCCTTGCCCTGACACTCACCTCGTCTGCCTGGGGGAGTTGCCGTAGATTCTTTGTGCGTTGATGTAAGAGAAAATGCCTACAGAGGCCTGGGGGGTGCACAGAGCGACCGACAGTTTGTGGTGTTAAGGAAAACAACACTGGAAAGTCAGGATGGGAAATAGGAAATCGATGGTATGTGAAGACTGGACAGAGCAATTAGGACGGCAGCCTGGCTCTTGCCTGTGGCTGCTTGGTTAGTATGAGTTGTCGTCTGGATTTGTGTTCTCTGAGCTCCCTTCCACTTCCCAACCATGGGGACATATGGAGGCAGCTAGGGTCATGGAAGTGTGCTAATAGCTGCAAAAATGGCTGCAATTATTTTTTTCGACCTCCCTGTATTTTTGTCTCTTGCACCGTGACTTTGTTACTTTCCCCACCTTGAGGAAGGGTCTGCTTTCCTATTCCTTAAATCTGGCCTGACTTTCTAAAAACTGGTTTGGGTCAATAAGATACAGCAGAAGTGACAGTTTGTCACTTCCAATCCTAGAACCTGAGCACTTTTGTGTTCTTCTGTTCTTTGTCTTGGAGAAGGCATTGCCATGTGAAAAGCCCAAGCTAGCCTACTGGGTGATGAGAGATATATGGCCCAGTCGCTCTGTTGCCACAGTAATGACCAGGCCCAGGAGTGAAGCGTCCCTCCACCACTGACCACGATCACATGAGAGAGCCCTGTCATGATCAGCCAAGCCTGGACCAAATCTTGTCAGCAAAAATATGTGCTTATTGTATTAGGCCATTGAGTTTTAGGGTAGTTTGTTAGAAAGCAATAGTTACCTGATATAGGATTGAAAGGGCAGAGAGAAGAGGTATTACCTGTTAGAGCTCAAGGGCATTTGGTTGAACCTGGTTCTTTATGTATTATGTACAAGACTTTCTGTAATCAGAATTCTTTTTATGTCTTTGGCTGTACTTCTTGCCACCAATACATATGTCCCCAACCCCACTCAAGTTCCAGCCTCACTGAGCTCCTTATGAAGTTTGAACCCTTGCTTTGACTTCTGCTTTTGCCCCTTCCTGAGACATTGTCTCACTTCTCCTTTCCCTTTGCCTGGATAATTCATGCTCAGTCCTCAGGCTTTCAGCTTAACTGTCACTTCCATCTACCATCAGCTCATCTATGTTCTTTAGTTCTTTTTATTTATATCTTTCTGATACTTCTTTATGTTGAGATCTGAATGTCCCTCCAAAGATCAGGTACTCTAGTTCACAAAGATACTGATGCCTGGGTTTCAACCCAGACAAATGAAATCCTGGGGTTGAGCATCCAGAGATTTTTTGTTGTCGTTGTTGTTGTTTGTTTGTTTAGCAGGCCCAGGCCTGGTTTGAATCCACCAGGATTCAGTACATGAGGCCAGTGCCCTAACAGCTGAATACAGACACCCAGCCTGTATCCAGAGAGTTTTAAAGCACACTGGTGATTCTAATGTGCAGTCAGGGCTGAACCACCACAGGTTAGTCTATTTGGGCAAAGGTAGGTGTGTGTTTGGCTGTCATCTGGTCACTAACACACACATCTGTGGCTACTTCTCTCTTCCTCTCGGCTCTGCTCCAAGCCTCTGCCTCATTTGCTACTGACCACTGACTCAAACTCCAGGTCACCGCCTCCCTTTCTGCCCAATCTTCTATCACCTGGTCTCCACCAAGAAGAAGATGAGATTTCTCTTGGTTGCCCTATTCAACAATTTGCCCCAAACCACTAACCGTGCTATTATGTATACTGTGTTTTACTCAAAGGATATTGGGCAAGGCAGAGTGGTAGCACACAGCCAGGAATTTAAACACTAGCTTGTTCTTGACAGTCCTTTGGTTGCTCCTGATGCCACTAGCTTCTCTGGCTTTTG
Source organism: Galagoides demidoff (assembly GCA_963574575.1). Lineage (NCBI taxonomy): Eukaryota > Metazoa > Chordata > Mammalia > Primates > Galagidae > Galagoides > Galagoides demidoff. The sequence continues at coordinate 11,732 of CAUYQV010060095.1, forward strand.
CCTGTTCCGGGTAATGGGTGCTCCTGTTTTCCCAAATACACTTGAAATTCTCAGTTTATATCTAATCTTGCCTCTTGATTCTCCCTTAGGGCTACCTGAGTGGACTAAAATACCCTCTTTATACTGCAGAGGGATTCTTTGACTCACCCCACTTCTGTAAGGCCAAGTCCTGGGTCCTGTCTTTTCATCAGACACCCATCGAAGTATATTGCTAAAGAGTAAACAGCTCTCATTCCAGAAGTTCTGCCTCAAGTTTTAATGTTTTTGCCCACTACCTATAATTTTTGCCTGTTGACTACTCTCCCCCGCCCCGCCCCCTGCAGATGATAGTGAGCAGCTTGAGGGCTGGTTTCATCGTGGTCATTTCACCAATGTGTTCTCAGGGCTGAGCAGAGGCACACAGTTGGTGTCTAACATGTACCTATTACCAAATAATGCATGAATGAAAGAAGGCAGGGATCCTAGGGGTCAGTAGGATGCTAGACGAGGACTGCACCTGAGCCCGTCAAGAGGGAAAGCCGTCAAGAGGGGAGTCCTTCCAGAATGCCAAGGGTGAAAAAACGGGGAAGTCCAGATCTGTTGTCAAATCTACAAGAAGGAAGTTCCTTTTGCAACAAGGCAGGGTGAAGGATCTTTTGCTGAATAGCTGAGAACAAAGTAGGGAGTGGGCAAAGGGTGAGCGTGGGCAGAGTACTAGACAGGCCGAGGGACTGGGGGTCTGGGTCACAAGCCACAAGGGCCATCAGCCATATGTCATGTGGCTGCATTGGGGATACATAAAGCAGAGCTGAGGAGGGAAAATGTTTGTTTAGTCCCCCAAACCATTTCAGCCATTTCAGAATCATTTCTTTCTCACTTCATATGAGCTCTGATGTGTATTTATTTGCACACACATACATGCATATACAATTGTGCATATTTACATATGGTGTGCTTGGACCAAACTTTTGAGATTAGGTGTGAAAATACCAGTGACTTTAAAACATATGAATGATGGCAAGAACAATTTTTTTTTCCAGTTAGGGTGCTTAAGAGTACTCAGTCTATAATGCCTGCCCCACATCTCAGTGGTGGGGCAACCATAGGATGAAGAAACCATAAGAGCCTTAGTTTCCTTAACTTATGCAGTAGAATAACAGTAGTATAGTCTTAGTAGGTGCATTAAATAAAGTGCTCTATTATGAGCAAAGTACTTAGCATAGTCTGTGGCATGCAATAAAATAAAGCTATTGTGAGTGGTAACAGATACTTCCTAACTGCTGACTATGTGTCCACTGCTTTGCTAGGTTAGATGGATATGAAGAATAAGGCTGTCTTCACAAGTGTTTAAAGACACCTTTTTAATATTTCCCTTGTCTGTATTGTCTAAAGCCAGGAGGTAGCAATTGGGGTTTATCCTGAAAGTTCCATCCAGGTGTCTAAGATCTTGGTCTCAGGAATACACTGAAGACCCTTTTTCCAGGAGGGAGAATTGTCTACGGAGCAGCCCATCTGGCTGTATCCTAGGTTTTCCTAGGAGATTTTCCCACTGTCCATAAACTGATGAGCTCTGACCTTGCAAGATGGGATGAGTTCCCAGCCCAAAGCAATGTGACTGCAGCTGAGGACCGGCCCATTCATAACCCAGACACAGACAGACCCGTCAGCCACATTGCTGTGGGCGGGCTATTACTTACAACGTAGTTAATGTCGCTTAACCAGAATGGATGGGACGCAATGTTTGAGAGAAGAGCCCTGCATCTGACCTAGAGGAAAATAAGTTACAGCAGCAGTCAGCTGGTCTGGGGAAGCAGGGGTTCCACCAAAGACAGGTCCTTCCTAGTCCATTCAATTGTTTTTCTTTTTTGGTAAACTATTCAAGATCAAAGCTCCCGGGAAAGGATCTAACATGAGATTAGATCATTGCTCAGGGACAAGGGAACAGGTCTGCCGGAAAATACAAATTATATATTAGAATGGTGGAAACTGTGACCATGGCAGTGGGTGGTGGATACTCCAACTAGGTGGAAATTTTTCTTAGGCCTGATGTCCATAGAATGGGTCTAGTTCTACCACCTTACAGGTCTACTCTGCAGTCTTCAAAGTTCAGATAATCCTTCCCTAAAATCCATCAGTGGCAGCCCTGTTTGTCTCTGCTGAGACTTTTTTAAACTGTCAAATTCTAAGCCCAGCCATGATTTCTTTTCCCTGATGTAGTTCTTTTACCCATGAGGATGACCTATGAATCCCAGAAAGATATAAGTGGATAAATTTTTCATTCTCCTCCAACCTTGTTCCCTTTCTAGGTTCCTTGGAGATTATCAGTTATGTCAAAGGCACAAGAAATTGTATGTGAACCCTGGCTCCTTGGAAACATTTTGTAGCCAGTCCCTTGGTGGGATACCCCAGTGGACCCTAGACCTCCAGAGTCTAGCTTGAATCCCGTCTCCAGTGAAGTCTTTCATGAACTGCCCTGGCCACATTGCTTTCCTCTGTACCTGGCAGGGAGCTTATAGTTACAGCATTGAATTGAAGTGATAGGCTTGGGTAAGATAAATGGGTCCTGGCCCAAGATCTGCAGCTTTTAAGTTGTGTAAACTTCTGTGTTCTGAACCTCCGATTCTTGCTATAAAATAAATTAATCATAGCACCTACTTTAGAGAGTGGTTGTGATTATTGAGAAAATGTATATGAATGCTTAGCCCTGTGAACATCCAGTAAAGAATATTATTTCTCTCTCTATCCCTCTCTCTCTATTTTTATGTCTATCACTACTTCTTTTCTTTTTTCAGAATTGGGAATCACCAGGGAACTCTCTTCCAAGGGTAGAGAGATTGAAGTTCTAGTTGCGCTAAATTACAACGTGACCTTGGATGTATCATTTTACCTTAATTTCTCAATTTTTCAACCTATAAAAGTGAGGTGATAATTTCACAGATTCATTATACAAGTAAGAATCAAAAGATAAGATGAATGAGAAAATTTTTTGGAAGTGATGGGCATGTAGGATAATAGAAATGGGAAGAGATCTTCTGAGAAGTCATTTAGCCCAAACTTCTTCTGGGTATTCATGGAGACTTCGCATGGAACTTTCACTAATGGAAAAATTACTGTGTCACAGCAAGGTTTTAGTACTGGCAGATATAAGGAGGGTCTTTAAAAGTTATTTAAGAGATTTATTTAACATATTGTAGAGTATATATATATATATTTATTTATTTTTTGCAGTCACTGTGTTTTTTTCCTGGAACATAGCAGAGAGTCACACAAAGGTGATGCCTGCCCTCACAGAGCATACACACGGTGCAGATGTGGAAAAATCTTCCATTAAATGAAGTGATTTGAATTTCCTGTAGCTTTCAAATATTGAGTGGTGCTGCTCTCTGCATCAGTAACTACCTCCATCTCCCCAGACACACACACACAGAGCAAGGCTTCTCGATTCCAGCTTTATTCAACTGTTCCTCGTGAGACACATGACTCAGGATGATCAAAGTATCCTCCTTCACATTTATCCCTCACCTAGAGATTAGAGAAGCAGGTAATTTGCATATGGCGCTCTAGTTATTCTGTCTGAAGAATCATGTAATAGGATAACACTAGCTGCTGTAACAAATAAGCCCCTCTGTCTGGCTTTACATAATAGATATGTCTTCTCATTCATCAAACAATTTCATGCTAAAAGCCTCCAGCTGATAATTAGAGCCTGGACCCTTCAGTATTATTCTCACCTAGGGATGTGATGTCCTTTGCATTTATCTGATGATTGGAAAGAAAGAAACTGAAGGAGGCACACCTACTTTTTAAAAAATTTCAGATTAATATGAAGGTACAAATGATTAGGTTACACATTTGGGTTTGTTAAATAAGGTCCTTGTTGTAGTTGTGCCCCTCACCTCTACATTGTACCCATTAGGTGAGGAGCACATCAATTCTTCTCCTTTCCTTTTGAACCCCCTCATCCTACCATTCCCCCCAACTTTAATTAAATCTGAGTTTTTCGCTTATTATGTTTGTACATATTAGTTGGTCAGTTGGCTTCATATTAGTATTGAGTACATTGGATACTTGATTTTCCATTCTGGTGAGACTTTACTAAAGAGAATATTCTCCAACTCTATCCAGGTTAATAGAAAAGATATAAAGTCCCCATCTTTTTTGTGGCTAAATAATATTCCATGGTATCCATATACCACAGTTTATTAATCCATTCATGGGTTGATGGGCACTTGGGTTGTTTCCACATCTTGGCAATTGTAAATTGAGCTGCAGTAAACACTCTAGTGCAAGTGTCCTTATGATAAAATCATTTTTTCTTTTCCGGGTAGATACCTAGTAATGGGATTATAGGGTTAAATGGAAGGCCTATTTTGAGTTCTTTAAGGATTCTCCATACTTGTTCCCAAAGAGGCTGTATTAGTTCACAATCTCACCAGCAGTGTAAGCCTTCCCTTCTCTCCACATCAGTGCCAGCATCTGCAGGATACACCTAGTTTTTAAGTGCCATGACTTGAAAATGATGCACACTACTCCTGCTCACATTCCACTGACAAGAATTCTAATCACATGGTCTTTTCAAGCTTTAACAGAGATAAGAAATTGTTGCCACTAATTGAGCAGTTATTTGCCATAATCAAATCTCCAGTATAGAAGCTGGTTGTTTCAGCCATAAAAGGGCCAAATTTGCGGTAGTAATAATAATGCGCAGTCAAGGGTTACATGTATGATCATTGGAGGGAAATTGTCACTGTGACACCTTCTATTTTATTATAGGGACTTCTTCCTAACCTTCCACCAAATTTTCAGTATAAAGTTTCTCTCTCCCTACATTAGGAAGGCAGCAGAAACTGAGTAGAGAATGATGAGGCAGAAGAATTTGAGGGCAAAGAATGAAGTGAGAACTGACCCTTACATTATTCTAATCTCTAGGATAGGTACATAGGACAGAAATGCCACATCAGGGAGTAGTTAAAGGTTAAGGACTGTGAGAAAGAAGATGAATAAAGAAGTGAATGCAGGAAAATGAGAGCCCCAGGTGGGATGCCCAGGGCTCCACCCTTCTGTGTGGTGCTAGGAACTCAACAAGCTTAGATGAGCCTACACTCTATTTCCCTTTCCCCCTCTACTCCATCCCTGTTCTTTTCATGGCTTTGGGGCAGATCACTCAAACCCTTTACAAAGGAACCACTTAAATGTCAATGGGATCCAATGTCTTTTGAGTAAGAAAGTGGACTAAATGGTAGTCAGAATGGATTAAAAATGGAATATTCTTTGATAAGCCCATATCCTCAACTTAAAATAATCAAAAATGAGGAATAACCATCAGCAGATAATTTCCCAGTTAGAGAGATGTAAAGGCAGTTCTCTCCATACGTATATCCCCAAGGCAATAGCTAGATACACACACTGAAAGCCATGGAAATTTCAAGCCCATTATGCATACATACATATTCTGACTACCTCCCTGTTGGTGCTCACTATTTCAAATATGGTACTGGGCATGAGCACAATTATCCCCATGTGTGTGGACAGTTCAGTGCACAATAGGTTGGGATTATTAACTCTCTTATTCAGGACACTACATTTCCATTAATGTTACATTAGTTTTGTTGAAAGTCATGTACCATGCTATTATGTAATGAGCTTACAGTCAACTAATCCCCTGTGGCTTTGTTTTACATGAATTTCTGGAAAACTAAGACTTCTCCCATTCTGTATTTTCACAATTCATTTGGGGCTGAGGGGTAGGACCTTACATGTATCTCTGATACATTTCATTTTGTGCATTCTTTCCCATCCTCCTAGCCTATCTTTTGAATCTAGATTTTGTCATCCAGAGTTATTAGCTATCCCTCCCAGCTGGGTGCCATCTGCAACTTTGATAAGCAAGCTTTCTCCGTGATTTAAACAGACATTTGTGATGGTCAAGTTTCAGCAGACTACAGTTTTGCATAGACTATTGTTAAAATGAGGCTGTATCCCTTTGCATATATTATTCAATGAAAGGAAATTACTAGGCAAGTCAACTTATGGATGAGCTACCACCTGCAGAGAAGGTGACACATAAAAAAATTTGAATTGGTTCCATGTTATTTTTGTATTTCTCCTGAAAAGTGAAGCTTTTGGGTGCTGGTTAAATTTTTTGTTCTTGTTTCCAGAATAAGAGGTGTCTAACAGGTATCATAACCTCCAGCTATCCAAAAGCAAACCCTTTATTTCCCTTCCAAATCAGCTCCTCCCCTAGCCTGCCTCATCTTAGAAAATGACAATTCCATTTTTTCAGCTGTTCAATCCACAAAATGCTGGTGTATCTTTGCTCTTCTTTTTCTCTCCCACCCCAAATTCCAATTATCAGCCAATTATTCTGGTTTGACCCTCAGAAACTATTCAGGACACGGTCATGTTTTCATCACCCCAACTGTTACCACCTTGTCCAAGCTGCCATCATCTCTTGGCTGGATTATTGCCATAGCCTCTTCACCTGTGTCCTGATTTCTGTCACTGCCCAATGGTAGCCTATTCTCCACTCGGCAGTCACTGTAGTCTTCTGCTCCAAAGCCTCTAGTGGCTCCCAGCTCATTCAGAATACAGTCCAAATGACCTGCACCACTCCGCAACATCCTACCCCACCAGGACCCTGACCTCTCTGACCTCCTCTCCTCATGCTTCCCCAACTCACTGCCCTTCAGCCCCAGCTTTGATCACTTGCATTATACCTTCTCTGTTCAATCTTCTCCATGCTTGCTTTCTGGTTATCTGCATAATGAGGTTATGCTAACTTATCACAATGCCTTCCTTAACCATCCTCTATAAAACAGCATACCTTTCCACTTTCTAATGTTTTTTTTCCAGTTTCTCATTCTATTTTGGTTTCCTCCATAGTATTTAGCCCTATGTGACATAATATACACCGATTTCTTGTTCATTGTCTACCTCCTCCCATTGGTGTCTGAACTCCACAAGAATAAGAGCTTTGCTTTGTCAGGACTGTACTCCAATGCCTAGAACATGCCTAACACGTAGAAAGCTCCCAATAAACATGTGTGGAGTGGATGAGGAGATGGTTAGACTTTAGGTTATCTCTCGGTTTCCCTAGCTATAATATTCAGTGCATTTCAAAATTCCCTCCCACCCCCCATACTTGGGAACTCTTCTTTTTTAAGTGAATATGAATGCAGAGATAAAATAGATAATTTCAACCAGGTTTTTTTTTCTTATGACAGGGTCTTTCTCTGTTGCTCTGGGTAGAGGGCTGTGGCATCATCATAGCTCACAGGAACGTCAAACTTTTGGACTTAAACATCCTCTTACCTCAAGCTGGGATTACAGGTGACTGCTATGATGCCTGGCTAGTTTTTCTATTTTTAGTAGAGACGGGGTCTCACTCTTGCTCAGTCTGGTCTCAGACTCCTGAGCTCAAGCAATCCACCCACCTCAGTCTCCCAGAGTGCTTGGATTGATTACATTAAAATGAGCTCTTTTTTTTTTTTTTTTCTGGTTGACATGAGGGCAGAAAATAAATCAAAGGCCCCTCAATCGTGATGTCTGCTCCATAGTTTCCTCAGGAAGAAACTTCGAGAGCCACAAAACCAAAATATTCTATAACTTGATCACTATGATAACTATGAATTACCAGAATTTATTATTAAGAATCACTGTAGTATATTATCATTTCTGAGATTTTTTTTTTAAGTGGAAGAAATTGTCTTTTAAACCTTATTTGAACTTAATTCTCACTTCCTCCTTCCCACATTGAGGTAGTGGAATATGATGGTCTCTGAAGGTCTTGTTTCAGAATGAAGATCATAGGATGATGTATGAGCCACCCGGAGGCTGTAATGGGTGTTCCTGGCTGAGATAGGAGAAAGGAGCTGTGGATTTTAGGGGAAGATGAAACTGAAATTTCAAATGTGACTCAACCCATTGCTGAAATGGAGGAACATTAAGTCTTCAAAGTTAAATGCAGATTCAATTAGAAATTTCACTGAAATTTCAAATTACAACCATTTTTCCCCTTAAACGACAGAATTATATGGCGTCACGGAGAAACTGACAGGTAATTTGGGAAACTAAAGGTTCCTTGGACTCTGTAGTTAATGGAGAGTTTAGCACCAATTCCTGTGTAATTTGCACTTCTGAGAAGCAGAATTATTATAAGTCAGACATCTCTAGCACTTTCAACTCTTGGATCCGCCGGGCTCTAAGATGACCAGGAATAGAGAAGGACCAGGGTCAGAGGTTGCCATTTCAATATCTGAGGCTGCCCAGCTCCCCCAAACTGGCATTTGAACTGAAGAGTTGAAAATTGGAGGTGACATTCAGAAGTCTCTGAAAATTATAACCCCGACTTCCTCCTTGAAAAGCTTATCTGAATCCTAGCTTATCCTTTGATGAGGTTACTGAAAAAGCACTCTGCTCTGAGCTCTTGAAAGATAACAGTCAGCACAGGGGAGGCCTGGCTGCATCCCTTGGGGGAAAACAGTGGCAGATGTAACAAGCTGGGACACTAATTAAAGGGTCCCGGCAACTTTCTAGGGATGAAGGAGTTTGCCCCTTACACCTTCCCTCCCTGGGCTCCTCCAGGGAGTGGTGCCTGAGCAGCAGGGCCCTGTTAATAGAGGGGCCCCACCTGTAGCCCCAGGAAGCAGTATTTGTACCTACAGTGGGGTCACTCAGGAGAGAACAGCTTCCCCCTGTGCCCCAGGTGGCTGCTCTACCTGCCTTTCTACCAAACAGGAATGAGAGGGACAAGAAGAGTTGCAGTGCCAAAGATCCCTCCGTCCCTAGTCATTAGTTAAGTTCTCAGTCCTGCAGACTAAGCCACCGCCAGGGTGGGAATCAATGCTCCTGACATCACTGAGATACACTTAGCATCCTCCCTGAGTACCGCCACCCATACCCTCTACCTTTTCCCAAACTCTACACTGCACAGGGTCTCTCGCGCTTATTTTGGCTCTTCTTCCTCTCGGCCTTATGTTGAAGGTCAATGTTTGCTTGTGGCCAGAACTGTCTAGCCAGTTAGTAAGTCCATGAAAGCAGGAGCCACGTCCTATACTTTTACTGCTCCCAAAACTCTTTGCAGGTTGTTGGATACATACGAACTGGTCATTAAGTACTTTGTTCATTAGTTACGTATTTAGTGCACAAATTCTTTTTCTAAGATATTAAGTAGGAGTCCCTTGGGCCACAGTCCTGCCTCCTCTGCCCCCTGCTGGCTATGCAACTTTGGACAAATGAACTCACCTTTGTAGTCTCGCTTTTTTAATCCATTATGAGGGATGGAAAAATCAGATTGCCTAGTGGAAAGCATAGTTGTAAATGTTAAAGGATTAAGTTAACACCTTTGGTTGTTGGGTAAAATTATGATTTTTCTTTGTATGCATACAGGATTTAGGACCAGATCTTGTCTTAAAAATAGTATTTCTGATAATTTATGTTTTAAAAATGTGTTCATAGGCATGCCTGTAGGAGAAGGTGAGGCAGGAGGCTCACTTGAGTCCAGGCATTCTGGGCTGTAGTGAGCTATGCCGATTGGTTGTCTGCACTAAGTTCATCATTAATATGCTGATCTCCCGGGAGCAGGGGGCCATCAGGTTGCCTAAGGAGGGGTGAACCAGCCCAGGTTGGAAATGGAGCAGGTCAAAGCTACCGCGCTGGTCAGTAGTGGGATCGTGCCTGTGAATAGCCACTGCCTGGGCAACATAGTGAGACCCTGTCTCTTAAAAAAAAAAATGTGTTCATAGTTCTATAAATATGCCATGAGTGCCCACCTTACACAGAGTATTGTACCACCCTGGAAAGAATGCCATGGCCCCCGTCCTACGATCTTATACTTCAGGGAGAAAGACAGGTTGGCAGACAACTAATAAATGAAATAAACGTTTCCTTATGTAAGGGATGATTATCATATACTGTTGTGTTATAGCCATCATATTCAAGTTGTATAAATTCTGCAAACATGCAGCTATATGATTCCAAAACTGTCAAAGCACAAAGTTCCATGTCTTTATCTTATAAAACTCAAACCTACTTGATTTGTAGCTGGTTTGCCTGTATAAAAATAAGCAGTTGTTGGGGAAAGTAACAGAAATCTCATCTCTACCTACCAAGTGAGTATATACATGGGAAAAGAGTGATTTTAGAAGAGGCACAGTCAAAGGCATGGGAAAGCTCAAGTGACACCCTCGGACCCAACACCAACCCTGGAACAAAAGTACTGAGGACTGAGAAGTATGTGCAGCAGCCAGGCACGAGGCTGGGAGGCTCAGTGCTAAGGAAGGGCCATGGGGCCTGGTAAGGACCCCTGGGGCTCTTTTGGAGCAAAGAGTTCTCCAAGCTGAGAGTCCAAGTTAAGCCGTAAACAATTGTTGACTTTGCAAACAGTGAGTGTGTTCTTCCCTAAACCAAAGAGTAATCGTCTTATGTGCACAGTGTGGAAAGGACAGTTGGTCCCAGGATGGTCTTTTCAGCCACGGCCACACACACAGATAACAGTTATTGTCGCTATCACCATTCCCTAAAATAAACAACAGATAAATATAAACCTAAGTAGCCCACACATAGATACACTATCTTCATAAAGTCTTTGTGGAGTGTAAAAATTTAATAACCCAGGTCATAGGTAGGGTAGAAATAAAATCTGTAAGTAGTGCTTTAAAGCTTGTGACGAAAGTACTGTTCATTCACATTGCAAAAATTTTGATTTCTTTTTGTGTATAATCAACTTGCTCTCCTTAAAATGCCTAAAAGAGTGTCTGAAGATGGTAGTTGTCAACAAATTTATTTACTTATTTATTTTGAGACAGAGTCTCACTATGTGGCCCTGGGTAGAGTGCCATGGTGTTATCATAGCTCACAGCAACCTCAAACTCTTAGGTTCAGGTGATCCTCTTGCCTCAGCCTCCAGAATAGCTGGGACTACAGGTGCCTGCCACAATGCCCAGCTAGTTATTTTTCTATTTTTATTACAGATGAGGCCTCACTTTTGGTGAGGCTGGTCTCAAACTCCTGAGCTCAAGCAATACACCCCCGCCCCCTCACTCAGCCTCCCAGAATGGTAGGATTACAGGCGTGAGCCACTGTGCCTGGCTAACAAATTAATTTTTAAAAATTGGATCTAGGTCAGGCATGGTGGTTTATACCTATAATCTTAATACTTTGGAAGGCTGAGGCAGGAGCATAACTTGAGGCCAGGAATTTGAGACCAACCTAGACAACATAGCAAGACCCCATCTCTACAGAAAAACAATAAATAAAGTGAATTCACTTAAAAATTTTACCCAGATGTTGCTAAGATAGCTACATGAGTGGTGAAATACACAGTCATCTTATTTTGTTAAACACCAATCTGTCAGAATGGCTATTTATTTTCCCTCATGTGAAAGTTAGCTCCATGAAAGCAGATTTTGTCTAAAATCCACTGATGTATTCACAGTGCCTAGAGCAGTGTTTGGCGTATCTAGGCACATGATAAATATTTATTCAGAAACTAATTGAATGGATAAATTTGTTGACTGAGAAAATTGATTTCAAGTCACTGTTAACAAGTAAAGCTGCTTCTGTACTAGTTGAACTGAAATCATATTAGCTATGCGAGGAAAGTTCATTCCTTTGTTCATTTGTTCTCCATTTGTTTACTTATTCATTCATTCAAAAAGCAACTATGTAGCATTGAGTGTGTTCAAGTCATTGCGATGAGAGACACAAAGTCACGTTACAGGAGATACAAAGATGACAAGAACTATTTCCCACCACTGGAAAAGTTATAATTACGTTTGTGTCATGGAGAGAAGGATGACCGAATTTAATAATTGGATGAGGGTTAAGTCAGAAAGATAACCTTTCTGAGATTCCATGTTATCATGATTTAAGTGCAGGTATCACATAGTCTCTATGCTATCCACAGCCTGATGTTGTGGAGATCTAAAAGTTCAATGTTTTTAAAGGCAAGGGCTTTTGGAGAACATGTATTTTAAGTGAGTTGGTGTTCAGAAGCAAGATGGTGGTTGGATTGTTCTGGATTCTGAGCAGCCTCCATGTCACTGGGTCAGATGTTGGACTGTCCTTGCCTTTCACAGAGTGTCCAAGGGGCAGTACGAATTCACGGTGGCCTCAGGCCCCACTGAAGCCAGATTGCAGGACGAGTCACCCCCTCGTGTACCTTACCTCCACTGAGTCACTGTGCTTCTGCTGCAAAAACACAGAATGGGTGCCTACAAGACTCAGCCAGGTTAAATTTGAAGAGGAACTTAAAGCGCTAACTTGAAAATTTACATAAATTAGTCTTAGGCAGGTAATCTCTCCCATTATATTCACCTTGGTTTCCAAAGTTGTGCAATTATCTCATTGGCTCTTTTAAGGTACCTGTTTTTTTCCCCCATTTATTTTATTGAAAAGACCACTCAGGCATGTCATTTGCTCAAACCCACACCATTAACCAGTGGTAGAACAGGAACATACTTTCTCCTCAACACGATGAAACCTCCCATGTTGGATACTGTGACCATGTGGGAGACCAACAGCACTTTTTCTGTTCATGGAGGGGGGGCCCTCTCCCCAGAGGTGGGGCATAAATTAAGGCATTCCCCATTTTCCGGGACCTTCTGTGATGCCAGTACCAGTCTCCTGATCGCGAGTGTGGCCTGACCCACTGGTTCCCAGCAGTCCAATCAGCTGATAGCTGGAGGAGATGGGCTCCATCTCTTATGCCTGTCAACTCCATGAATGTATTAAGGTATCAAGAGAAGACAGCACCAGGGAGACTCTGGGCCACAGCCAGGCCCAAAGGCATAAAGTGAAGAGGCAGACCTGGTTGGAAGACAAGATCTCTAATCCAGTTGTCTAGTGGGGGTAGGAAGTGTAGGATTTCTGCCCCACATCATGCTGGGTGGAGCTACTCTGGGCTAACCAGGTCTGTCTATGCCATTTTTTTTGTTTTTTTATTTTTTTTAATTTTTTATTGAATGGTAACTATGTACATTAATGTACTTCTGGGGTACAGTGTGGGGTTTTCACATGCAATCTGAAATACTTCCATCAAACTGATCAACATAGCCTTCATGTCATTTTCTCAGTTATTGTTTTAAAACGTTCTGATTCTACTCTTAGAGAGTTTCACTTGTACCCCTGTAAGATAGAC
>CAUYQV010060096.1:0-26857 GCA_963574575.1 Galagoides demidoff
AACTCCTGGGCTCAAGCGAGTCTCCTGCCTCAGCCTCCCAAGTAGCTGGGACCACAGGCGCCCACCACAACGCCCGGCCATTTTTTGGTTGCAGCCATCATTGTTGTTTGGCGGGCCCGGGCTGGGGATTCGAACCCACCACCTTAGGTGTAGGTGGCTGGCACCTTAGCCGATTGAGCCACAGGTGCTGAGCCCCTTCTAAGTTTTGAAAAGTGTTGCTATAGAGTTGCTTGTCTCTTAAATTATTTTAATCACGCGTCTATCTGTGTTTATTTCTCCTTTCATCTTTCTAATCCTGCTTTTTTCATGCTCACTCTTTATCTCCCTCGCTCACTCTTTCCTTAGGCAAGATCTGAAGGGATTTATCTATTTCTCTGGTCTTTGCCAAGAGGCAGTGTTTGGATTTACGTTTCCTCTCTGCAGATATACTCATGCTATTTTATTACTTTAGGGCTTTATTTTTATTTCATCTCTCTTCCTACTTTCTTTGTTTTTTTTAGAAAATTATAAAAGAGGATCTATAGTACCTTGGCTTCTTCTTCTTTAGGAGTGAAGGCATTCAACACTATAAACTCAACTCTCTACATCTTACGGTTTTGTATCAGGTACACTTCTTTTCGATGTTTTCTAGACATCTGGTATTTTAAAAATTTTCTTATTTACTAGAGTCAACAGCTGCTTCTTAGTTTCCAAATGGGTAAGATTTGGGATGATTTAAAAATTACTTATCTCTTATTTTATTGACTTGTTTGTTAGAAAATTTTGGATTCTAAAATTCCAATGTGTTTGGATTTTCAAGGTTTTAATTGGGGACTTACATAATTTTTTTATGATTTTTTTTAAGAGACAGGATCTCACTATGTTGTCCAGGCTGGCCTCAAACTCCTCAGCTCAAGCGATCTTCCTGCCTAAGCCACATGCCCTGGCTTAGGATCATGATTTATAGATATTCCTAGACCTTTGAAAATAATGTATATTTTCCCTACTCTACGATCTTACAGCTCTACAAGTATAAGTTACATCAAGTTCATTCGTTGTATTTTGAAACCCTCTATGTTCTTTTTCTGTGTGTGTGGTTATGCTGAGGAAATACCTAGAAGCCTCTGATTATAATTTTAGTAGTAACTTTGTTAAATTCTCTTTGGATTTGTAATAGCTTTGCTTTACGCATGTAGCTTCTACAGTTTGGTGCATATATGCTGGGTTTGCTATATCATGTTAATAAAGGTTAGCTCTCTGTTAACAAAATGACCCTCTATATCCTGTCCAGAGTTTTTGGTCTCTTCTTTACATCTTCTTCCATCTCCAGGTCCTTCTGCTGGTGTATCTGTGGTCGTTTTTGAGTCTTAATTGTTGCCTTCAAAAGCAGTATTTGGGCATTATAGTTTCTGACCATGTTTATCTTCACATATCTTTTTTTTTTTTTGCCTGATAGATGGAAGATAGCTTGGCTGGGTATAGAATTCCTGGGTGGCTATCCTTCTCTCTTAGATGTGACTTCACCATGTGTTAGCTGTCAGCATTGCAAGTGAGAAGTCTGATTAGTTTTTCACTGTGCCTATATGTGCATTAGGGAGTGGGGTTAGGAGAACAATGTTGACTAGGGCTGTAGCCACGCACAATTCCAGGAGGGACTATCCATGTCATCTTTTATCACAAGAATCACAGAAGACTACAGGTCAAAGTTTCCAGCACCTGCCACTCTCCTATCTTTGTGGTAAGACATCCCAAACCTGGTCTCCAGGTACTTGCCCAGCTATAGAAAAAAAAACATTCAACAAGTTTTCTCCATCAGGGCTTCCAGAGAGCTGATGGCCTCCCCTACAGCCCTTAAGCCTCAGCCCCAGCATTTCTTGAGATGCAGAGACAGAGGTCAAGTATGGAGAAAAAGGGAGTTTCTTTTTGGTGGCCTTGTCCTCAGCATGCCCCCTCAACTCTCTCTTAGTGTTCTTTAAAAAGCAAGGCTTGCTTTTGGTCTTTCTCTAGAGATGCAAACTCTTCAAATAGACCTCTAATGACAATGAATTTAGTGTACAGTAAATGTAGCATCATTTTTAACAGATTAAGCACTAAATTATTTCTCCCTAAAATAAAGCTGAATGTGTAGAAATCAGTGTTCTCTATAAAAAAGGGGAGGGGGAGGAGGAATGCTAAAAATTTCCAACAAAAATTTGGCTTGTACATGGTCTAAGAAATCTCCCAGTCAGCTTGCTTTTGAAAAGGGGAAGATAAGACTCACATGACAGTGAGAGCATTTCTGACCTCCCTTGAGACAATATTCCACAAGAGACCATCTGATTAGAAAGCAGAGTCCATGAAATAAACTTGTCTTGCTATTTCTGTTTGCTTTTAGAAGGCCTGTGCTCACTGAGGAGAAAGAAAAGAATGTTCCTATAAACTTGTGACAGAAAAGCAATACGAGCCAGTAGAGACATTCTGAAATTTTTATTCTAATTTTTCGTTGATCAGAAGAAGGAAGCAGGAAACCTTGAAAAATTAATGTGGAGGGCTATTTTGTTTCTGCCTCATATAAAGCTGAAAAAAAAAGGGAGGGTAACAGGGTTCAGACGAAAAGGAACAACTGGTATAATTGGGTTCAAATGAAGTATACCTCTTTAAAGTTTTTAAATTGTAAAATGCATAAAACAAAGTTTGGCATTTTAAACCATTTTAAAATGCACAGATTCCTGGCATTAATTGCATTCACCATGTTGTGCAACCCTTACTATTGTCTATTTCCAAAAACATCCCCATATGCCTATCAATCTGGGCTTATGAAGCACTAAGTCCTGTCTTCCTTCTCCCCAGCCCCTGGCAACCTTTCGTCTGCTCTGTCTTTATGATTTGCCAACTGAATGAAGAATTTTTATAGAACAAGGGGTAAAGCTAAGTCAGAGCCCAGGTGTAAAGACTACCTCTTAATTGGTGCAGTGCTGAATTCTGTAGACAAGAGAAGCCACGCAACATTTCAGAGCAAGAAACTCAACCCCACCAGAGCACTGCATTTGGAAGCTTCATCTGGCAGTGGTTGTGGGATGGATCGGGGTCTGGAGACCAGTTGAGAGTCTGTTCTAAAGGCCCAGGGTGGGAGAAAGGAACACTTGGAGCTGCTACTGAAATGGGAAAGAAAATTTAGGAGACATTTTAGGGGATATATAGGAGGAAGCCACCCCGGGACCTGGCAAAATTACCTCGGGGATAAGAGGTGGAAGGAAGACAGATTTTTGAGTGTGGGAAACCTGGGTGATTAATTTTTACACTACACATTTTATATTAAGCTTATATATTTAAAAAAAAAGTCATTTAAGTTATCAGTGAAGAATTTCCAAAGAAGGTCATAATTGGGTGTGATGTTCTTTTAAGAAAACAAACAAACAAAAAAAAACACCTGAATCAAACAACAAAAGATTTATCTTCTCCTGAGGTTCATGTGACATAGGGTGGCATTTTATAAAAGGAGAGGAGGTAAGAAAGACTGAGAAAATCAATCAATCTAGAAGGACTGAAAATAGGAATTCAGGGGAGGGAGAATGAATTGATTCTATATGCATGAAAAAGTGTGTGTCTGTGTGTGTGTGTGTTGTTTTTAGACAGAGTCTCATTATGTCACCCTCAGTAGAGTGCCATGGTGTCACAGCTCACAGCAAACTCAAACTCTTGGGCTTAAGTGATTCTCTTGCTTCAACCTCCCAAGTAGCTGGGACTACTGGCACCTGCCACAATGCCCAGATATTTTTTGTTCTTGTCATTGTTGTTTAGCAGCCCTGGGCTGGGTTTGAACCCACCAGCCCTGGTGCATGTGGCTGGTGCCCTAACCACTGAGCTATGGGCACCAAGCCAAGTATTGTGGTTTTAATAATAGGAAGTGTGTCATGGCCAGAAGAGCAGGGTCTGGATCCAGACCTGAGTTCAAATCCTATTCTGTCACCTAATACCTGTGTGACCTTGGTCAAGTTGTTTAAGTTCTCTGAACCTCTATAGTATGACTAATAATGATATCTATGTCATAGAGTTGTTGAACAGATTAAATGACTTAATATGTGTAGCAGGCTTAACCAAGTACCTGGCACATAGTAACTGCTGTACAGACTTTGGAGCCATTACTATTATTCTTGTTATTATGATTATGTGAATTTAAAATATAAACTAAAATAAAACAAAATTTCTCTGTAAGTTTGAATAATTTAGTTTACTAGGGAAATCAGAAATAAAGAAATCACATCTTAGATGCAGCGATGATTCAAATGTCTGTTTTCTGTGGTCTGACTTAATCAAGAACACTTCACCTCTCAGGTCATTGCCAGTTATTCACCTGTTCGTTAAACATTATTTTTAAAATACTCAACTGGTATTTTGTATCCTAAGTCATTTCAGCACCATCTTACCACGTGACTACAGCTTAGTTCCTGGCTTACAAAAATCATTGACTTAGAATTTTTCTAACAACGCTTTAGATTTATCTTGAGGGGTCCATGTCTTGGCTGTTTTTGCCCGTGACATGTGACACCAAGTTGAGCACAATAGCAGGGGTAAAATCGATAGGGGGTTAATCAAATGAAGGAAAGAATGGTTCGCATTATTTCCCAAGCGATCATAAACGTCAGAGGCTAAAATTAGGATCTTTAGGGATTTTTTGCTTCCTTTGTAACTAAAAATAGGGGCAGGATTTTAAATGAGTGGTTTTACTCTATGATTTTTCTCCTGTCAGATTTAGAAAACGCCCACATTCGCCCTGCCCCATATCCAGGGCCGGGGTCGCACAGAACCTTCCTTGGCCGGGGCTGCTGTCGCCATGGCTCCATCCTGCGCACTCGGGGGACACTGCTGCCCTCTGCTGCTCATCGCACGGAGCACTGCAGGTACCCGGCTCCCTTCTCCTGGGCTTTGTAGACCAAAGGGGCTGTGAATACACAAAAATCACCGCGAGAGAATAGAAGCGCCTCCCACACAGGGATGGATGAAAAAGTTCTGTAACCCTAAACCCTCGAACCCGCCCACCCACCAGACCCTGTGCAAGAAAGAAAAATTCAAAATAAGAATGATGCTGGTGGCCTGGATGAGTAAAAGAACATCCGGCGCAGGTGGGATTTGTCCGTCCATTTGGCTCGAGTTCAGGTTTACATGTCCACTAGCTAATTCTTCCCCAAGTTCACTTTCCTGCCCCTGCTTTGCAGAACCTGCTAGTGGTTGAGACAGTTCCATTTCCAGTCCAGGGTTGTTTCTTCAAGTTGATCTTAAGAAAAATTGGAATTTACTTGGTACATTTTCTAGCCGACTGGCAGCACCATCTTACCACGTGACTACAGCTTATTTCCTGGCTTACAAAAATCAGACTTACTTTTTTTTTTTTTTGGTATTCCGTGTCCTAGTGGTTATCTTTGAACTTACATATTATAGTGTCTCCTCTCTCTGCCCCCTTTAACATTTTTGTTGCTAAACAATAACCCTTGATTTCTAGAACTCACCCCATTACTGCACATAATTTTCTTTACTTTTTTTTTTTTTTTTTTTTTTTTGCAGTTTTTGGCCGGGGCTAGGTTTGAACGTGCATATGGGGCTGGCGCCCTACTCCTTTGAGCCACAGGCACTGCCCTCCTTTGCTCCTTTTTAAACAAAGGCATACTAAATATTTCCCATGTGTTACGTAAATGAGTTTATTCAACCATTTTCCTATATTTGGGTATTTAGATTGTTTCCAATATTTTACAAATGCAATTAACAGTGAAACAAGTAACCTCCTGTTTGTGTTATTTTTGTATCATTGCAGGTGTATCTTCATGGGAAGTTCCCAGAAGTAGAAGTACTAGGGGCAAAGGGTGAATGCGTGTGTAGCTTTGTTAAATTTTACCGAAGTGCTTCTGTCTAGGAGCAGAGACTCATTCTGAGACTGTCAGTGGCTAGCATGTATTGTGAGGATAATTTTTTAAAAGGGAGAAATACTGGAATAGTAGTATGTGGTCATATTTCATGACCACTCAAGAAAATAGGATGTATGGTGAAGGTGGGAGGCATGAACTAGAAGGGCTGGGAAGAGCAGGACTCCACATAACACTGCAAATTGGGCTTGTAGAGGTGGTTGAAGTGCTGGGTCTGAGTCTAGGCTGACCTGGGTCCCTTTCCCAGAGAATAATCATAGATTATTCACCCTGTGTGCCATCAGTTTTTGTGAGTCAACCCTTTCCTCTGCTTCCCTTCAGATCACTACCTGGCTTCATTGCCCTGTAAGACATAAATTCTTTCCTCTGGTCCCTCATCGACTTCTCCCACTGCTGTCTCCAAAATGCCTTCTATTCCAGGACTGCTGTGGCAGACAGCAGGCTGCCTCTGCCTGCTGCTGGCTCTGGAGCTCCACAGGTCCTAATTCACATTCTGATGGGTAAAAGTCTGAGTGCCCCACATCTTCCCTGGGGTGGGGAGGTCACCTGATGGCCTCAGGGGGATGGTCACTTGCAGTTCAAACTGCTTTGCCCAGCAAAGATTTTCTTTACTCTTTTTTTAACAAAAGCATAATAAATATTTCCTCATGTGTTACATACATGAGTTAATTCAATGATTTTCCTATATGTGGGCATTTAGATTGCCTCCAATATTTTTCAATTTCAATTAACACTGAAACAAGTAACCTCCTGTTTGTGTTATTTTTGTATAACTGTAGGTGTATCTTCGTGGGAAGTTCCTGGAAGTAGAGGTGCTGGGGGCCAAGGGTGAATGCATGCATAGGGCCTGCAGAGGGTCTGGCTGGGCCCAGAAGTATGACAGGTAAAAAAAAGATAGATATGTAGAATTTAGGCAACTTACCAGAAATAGGAATACGGCCACTTCCCAATGGCTGCACAGCTTCAGTTGCTAGTTCCTGAATTTTCACATAGTGTTTTCAGGATTGGTGTCCACATAGGTGACTATGCCCTTATTATTAAACTGTGAAGAGGAAAATAACCCATAAGACTGCTCAGCCATTTATTTTGTATATGAAAAGAGGTGATTTTTAACAGAACTAAGAATATTGGCATCAAGTAACTTCCTCTAAAGATGACCCTAACCTCAGCCCATCATTTTGTCTTACCCCAAATGTCACCTCAGCATGTAGCCCCTTCTTACCCTCTCAACCCACAACAGTGTTTATGTCTTCACTAATCTCGCCACTATCCACGTAATTTGGTGGTGTATAGTTTCTTGTCTCTTCCCACCTTCTCCCCACCGGAACATAAATTGTGTGCGTTTAGCATCCACTGTTTTGTCCTGCACTTCCCAGCCCTGAGATCAGTGCCTGGCACACAGTAAGATCTCTGTACTAACAGTGGGGTTGCACGAAGGTTGTCTCATCCCATGGGACACATCTGACTCTCTGCCATGTCCAGGTGGCTTCTCATCATGGAAGAAGAAAACTGGTATTCTTTACATCAATGACCCAAGCTTGCTGACCTCCAAGAACAACTGCGCCTCCTAAACCCCCTTTTCCCTCCAGAATGCTCCTTTGGAAAGGTATAATTCAGTGAAAAAGAAAGAGCATGCTACCTCAACTGGTCTTTAAGCTACAATAACACTGAAATTTCTGTGTGTTCTAAGTAGGTGCTCTATGTCAAGTCCCCATCTTATGCGGTGTAATCAATAACTGTCTAATAGGAAGGATGTTGGCAGAAGCAGAGGGAACTCTGCCTGCACAAAGCACCTTGGAGATACACACACACACACACACACACACACACACATATATCTGCAAAGAAGCAGTAATCAGGGCCTCTCACATAAAGTCTTTGAAATTCAATGAAAAAGCTGAAAGTGCATGTAATTAGAAGTGAGCATCACCACACACAGCAGATAAAGTTAATTATACACTCGGAGGGACATTTCTTTATGCAGTGGGTATGGGAGTCATATCAACAGCCCTTGGGCCAGGACAGGGAGCTGAGTGTGCTCTGCTCAGAATGAAGGAATCCAGTGCTCTAAACCAGAGCATCCTTTCCAGAGCCAAATAATCTAACATAAAAGGAAAGTACAAAAGCTGAAAAGGAGGAGGAGAGCCATGCGTGATAGGTTCTAAATGAAAAGGGCTCATAACAGTGATAAAAAAGAAAGTGTGATTTTAAAGTAAGTCCTAAAACCAGAGCAAATAAAAAAAGATACATGTGTACTTAATTTACCATATTCTCTTCCCATTAAACACTTTAATCTTGCCATGGGGCAAGATTCTACCGAGAGATACATACTTATCTTCCCTCTGTGAGACCACAAAAGCCCCAGAATTGAAGCTTCAAGAAGGATCTTCGGAAAACTAGTTAATCCAGTCAAATTGAGTTAATGGCCACAAAGAGATTGATGGAATGGGTGATTTACTGTTCAATAATGAGTTGTCAGTACAGGGCAGAGAAGCTGCTTTGATCAACCAGGCAACCAAATCATAGCAACAGTTCAGGGCTCCATTGATTTCTCAGCAATTAATGGTAATGATGCTAAAAGGAAAAGAAAAAGAGAGATCTGACCGGAAATTGTTCTCTGTGTGGAGCAGAGGGGCTGACAGCAGGCTTCGTGTCTGGCCTCGGAGGTCATTTGCACCTGGAATAGCCATGAGTCACAGAAACCTCTGTAATTTAGATCCACTGGCAATTGCAACCTTAATTTGATTATAACTAGAATAATCATAGTGGCCAGAAGAATTAGAATCCAAAATATACCAGTCACATATAATTTAAACTACACTGACTATATACAGATTTTCCTTTAAACATGAGTTTTTCATCATATTTAAATTCTTGTCACATAAAAGATATATTTAACTATTTAAACATTTCATGTGGAAAAATCCATACAAACATGTAGAAAAATAAACAAGGGGGGAAACTGCAACACTTGACAATCAACGTCTTCAAAATCTGAAGAAGGCTTACGCATCAGTGAAGAAAGATTCCATAGAGAATAGACCAAGCCAAA
This sequence comes from Galagoides demidoff, assembly GCA_963574575.1. NCBI lineage: Eukaryota > Metazoa > Chordata > Mammalia > Primates > Galagidae > Galagoides > Galagoides demidoff. The sequence continues at coordinate 8,929 of CAUYQV010060096.1, forward strand.
TGGGACTTCATAAAAGAGGAAATATGTCTGGTTAGTCCCAATGTTAAAATAAACAAACAACCTAACTGATGATAAAAAGAAGTGCAAAGGAAAAGCAACACTAAAACTGTTAGCAAATCCTAAAACAGTTGAGAGAGGCATATTGGGAGGCAGGTCTGATGAGGTTCAGGATATGCAACCCCAAAGTATGGCCCCTTGTCATTTAATGAAAACTAGAAGCAGTTAGGTCTCTCTCACCTTGCCCTTCCACACCAAAGGTCATAAAAGCATCTTCTAAAGTAGATCATAAGCGCATCATTCCAGGGATGCCCTCTCTATATACCCAAAGGAAAGACATGTCCTTGTATCTGAAGATACAGCAACACAGAGAAGAATCGCTGAACAAACAGGACTTGCTAAGTTCCCCCAGCTATTACCATTAGATCACACCCCCTTTGTCATCACACCCCATGCTTCTACACAAGTGTCAATGCTTCACCAAGTTTAGCTTAAAAATACACAGGTTTAGGTTAGACATGGTAGCACATACCTGTAATCCCAGCACTTTGGGAGCCTGAGGCAGGAGGACTGCTTGAGGCCAGGAGTTTGAGAATGGCCTGGCCAGCATAACAAGACCTTGTATCTATAAAAAGTTAAAAATTAGCTGGGTATGGTAGTAGGAGGCACCTGTACTCCCAGCTACTCTGGAGGCTGAGATGGGAGGATTACTTAAGCCCAGGAGTTTGAGGTTGCTGTGAGTTATGATGATGCAACTGCACTCCAGCCTGGGTGACAGAGAGGTATCCCGTCTAAAACAACAACAACAACAAAACACACACAGAGACACGCACACACACAACTTTCCCCATTTCTTTAGGTCTTCATTTACAAAGGCTCTCATGTCACATAAAACTTATATTTAAATGTGTATGCTTTTCTCCTGTTTATCTTTTATTATAGGTGTCTCAGCCATCAACCTTACAGTGAGTGAGGAAAAGATATTACTTCTTTTCCCACAGGCCCTATGTTCAATATTGGTGGGGATGTAAATTGATACATAGTATATCATTTATGGAAAAATAATTCATATAATCCTTGCAGAATATATCAAAAGGAAAAAGGTTAAAACTCTCTTGTTCAATAACTGCACCTTAGGGAGTTAGATGAAGAAGTAGTTACACGAGGGTGAAAGTGTAACTTTCAATGCACCCAGACTACTGACACCACATATTTAATGAGAAAAACTAAAAATGATCCAAATTAAAATAGCAGTTAAGGATTGATGGGGAAAAGTTGGTACATAAACAGAATGGAATCCTGTCTGGTTGATCTATATTTATTGGCAGGACAAGATACCTACAACACATGGTGGAAAGAACACAACACAATTGAAAAGTGCAAGTGTAGAATGATGAGTAACAAAGGTGTGCTTCTCTAGAATGTATTCATAAGTTTCAAACACAGGGGCTTTGCAATCTACTCTGCTGATACCCTGGTGTGTAATACAGTGCCTGGAACTTTGTAATCATGCCACCATGTTTGTTGAATGAATAAATGAAAGATCTTTAGAAAGTTTTTCACTAAAAGTTTAACAGTGGTGGAGAGCTAGTAGTTTTTTAATTGACATTTAAATTCTATCATTTGAATTGTCTTCAAAATGCTTATTTCCTTGTGACAAAAACAAATACTCTTTCTAAAATGTGTGGTAATGCCTACTGCTTGTGAGACTGTAGCAGTTTCCAGCAGTTTCAGTGGCTGTATAAGGTGGTTCAGCTCTTTTAGAAAACCATTTGACATTAAATATACCCAAATTGCAAAACTCTTCCTTTCTTTTTCTTTTATTCCTTCATGTGAATTTATGCTAAGGAAAAAAATGCCAAATATGAAATGATCTGTGCATCCAAAGGTCTTTCTCTACTTTTGTATTTGGATAATAAAAAACCTGGCCAAAAATAACCACACCTCTAATAGAGGAAAGAATAAAAGTAAATTATGGTAAATCCATTATATGGAATTTTATGTAATCATGACCAATTATGAAGACTATGTATCAACATGAACAAAAGAAGGCTGAAAATACATGTAAAGATTTAATTTATGCAGAAACAAAAAGATGATGCTGTTGTATCAAAACTGTGGAATTCTGGGTGCAGCAATTCTTAGAATTGCTGAAAGAACGTGGACTTTGGGGCTATAGACAGGAGTTTTTATTTAGGCCCTGCTACATAGATTTTACATGACGTTTTTGATTATGTTGTCAAACTTCTTTATGCCTTACTTTTCTCATCTATGATGTGGGCTAAGAGTACAACCGCCTAGCTCTGAGAGGGTTCAAATGAGCTGAGGAAGAGTTTGAAAAATTGTGGTGTTTGTTTGTTTTGCTACTGCTATTAGTCTTACTTCATTTTCAAAAATTTCCCCAAAATTACCATCTTCTATAAATTACAAATGAATTAAAAGTAAAATAACTAAAAAGGAAGGAAGAGATTTAAAAAATAGAAAATTTTTGGGCACTCTCTCCTGGGACTTCACAGGACCTTGAGAGAGGAAAAACCGCCGACAACCACACGGGGGCGCAGGCGCTCAATCTGAGCAAGGCTTTCCGGCGGTGTCCAGCAGGGGACGCTGCCGGAGGCGGCGGCGGACGGAGCGGAAGCCGTGCCGGAGACGGCCAGGCGCACTCGCTGGCTCCTCCCGCTTCCGCCGCCGCAGTGGGTTCCTGCCGGGTTACCTTCTCATCTAAGCTGCTGTCCCCGGCGCCGCGATGCCCCTGGAGAATTTGGAAGAGGAGGGTCTGCCCAAGAACCCCGACCTGCGCATAGCGCAGCTGCGCTTCCTGCTGAGCCTGCCGGAGTACCGCGGGGACGCGGCCGTGCGCGACGAGCTGATGGCGGCCGTCCGAGACAACAGTGAGGCCCGCGCGAGCGCCGAGTCAGCGGCCTAGGCTTGGGCTGGCCTCGCGCTCCGGAACCTGCGGGAATTTTCCCTAGTGGAGCTCTGGCCGCCGAGGCGTCCCTCTGGCGGGGTCCCCGAGACAGGCCAGGCTTTGGGAGCCTTCCTTTTGTTGGGGATGTCCTGGGGGAACCCGCCTACTCGCAGAGGAGTCTGCATCTCTGAATGTCCTTCCCCTTTGAGGGTAGCTTTAGGAGAAATTGAGGTATTTAGAGCAGTGCTAGCCCCAGAGCAAAGGTAGAGTGACTTCCTGCCGTTCAGGGCTGCTCCCGGGCGAGGTGTAGTCCTGTAGAGGAGGTAAAAGAAATGTGAGCTTAGTTCCTTTAAAGGACAAAAGTGAATGGCAGTCGGTGGTGTATATTGAATATATGTGCCTGAGTAGCAACAGTCTTGTTTGAAGACTGCTTTGGAACAGAATCCGGAGAGCAAACCGAGGATTGCCCACCCCAGGCCTAGCAGAGGTTGGCGGTGCCAGGATTGGCCCTCATGCAGACCTCCCACCAACAGGCGTTTACGTTTTGCTGAGCATTTCCGAAGCCCTATCCATTCCTTCCCGGTGGTGGGTACGGGACAGATGGATGGCCTCACAGCGTTTGTGGGTAAGAGGTGGGCTGACTTGAGGATGCAAGTGGCTCCCACTCATTCATCTCTTTTCCCCCTTTAGACATGGCTCCTTATTATGAAGCCTTATGCAAATCCCTCGACTGGCAGATGGACATGGACCTACTCCATAAAATGAAGAAGGCAAATGAAGATGAGTTGAAACGTTTGGATGAGGAGCTGGAAGATGCAGAGAAGAATCTGGGAGAGAGTGAAATTCGAGATGCAATGATGGCAAAAGCCGAGTACCTGTGCAGGATAGGTGACAAGGTGAGTGCAAAGTTTCCTTTTTGTAGTTGTATAGTCTAAATTGAGAACCATTCCAGATTAAGAACATCTCATTTTAAAATTTTAACTTTTTAAAAAAAAAAGTACAAAGGTAATCATACTTACGGGAAGGGATCAACATAAAGATGAATGAAGAAAAAAAATAGCCTTCTTGCAATACCCTATCATCTGCCCTCAAACAAGAGCCAAGTCTGTATTCTTCTGCATCTCTCTCCATGCCAATAAAAACATGAGTGCACATGCAAAAATTTTTATTTCAGCTTTTACAAAATTGGAATCGTTTTCTTTCCTCATTTGGTTGGGAAGCATAGTTTCTGGTCCCGTTTAAAAATTCTTACTAGTAGGGCGGTGCCTGTGGCTCAGTGAGTAGGGTGCCGGCCCCCATATACCGAGGGTGGTGGGTTCAAACCCAGTCCTGGCCAAACTGGAACAACAACAAAAAAAATGGCTGGGTGTTGTAGTGGGCGCCTGTAGTCCCAGCTACTCAGGAGGCTGAGGCAAGAGAATCACCTAAGCCCAAAGAGTTGGAGGTTGCTGTGAGCTGTGATGCCACAGCACTCTACCCAGGGTTAATAAGTGAAACTCTGTCTCAAAAGAAAAAAAAAATTCTTATTAGTAATATATTCCTTGTAGAAATCGAAAACATTACAGTAAATGCTGAAAGTTCTTTGATCTCTTTACTGCCCACCTGCTCAGAGATAACCTTTTTAGTTTATTGTGTGCATTTACACGTATGTATATATCATAAAAAATAGGTAGTATTTTAAAAAAATTTTTTTGCATATATGGGATCATAGTGGTCTTGTTTACCCTTTTCATTCAGCCTTATATCTGAGAGATGTTTGTGTTAATGTACATAAATCTTGCTCATTCTGGGTCATTGCTAGATCTATGCCGTAGTTTGCCTGTTGTGCTGTCTATGAACATGTATGTTCTTTTTAGCTGGTTTTGCTTTAATAGCTGCTATGCTTTCGTACATCATCTTGTGTACAAAGCAAATGTTTTCTCTAGCATGTAGTTGATACGAAATGAAATTGCTGGGACAATGAACAATTTTTATTTTGATGTGTGGCAAGTTCCATGTAATAGCCAACTTGTGAATACTCCACTATTAGTGTTCCAGAGGAATACTCATCTGTGCTGGATATTTAAATTTGGTTATGTAATAATGGGAGAGAATGGGCTTTCAGTGTTCTTAAGTCCTACACACAGAAGTATTTATCAATAGGATGACATGAGAATAGTCTGAGCTCTTGGACTACTTGGATTCTATTTCTAGCTTCAGTAATTATGATTTACTAAACCCTCAGTTTCCTCATGAAAAATAGGGAAAGTGACAGTTTCTACTTAATTTCAACTAAAGATGGGGCAAAGAGGTTAGACTAGTACTTGGCGCAAAGTGCTTAAATGTCATGTAATTTAAGACTTGCTCATTATAAAAATTTCAAAAATACAGAAAAGTTTAAAAATAGTTTGTGTTTACGTAGGTTGTATGTATTCATGGTTTGGTTTCAAAGATTATTACATGGGAATGAGAAACTGAAAGCTTTTGATTCAGGGCTTAAGGAATTTCAATAAGGACATGCTTGAGTCAAGGGGTTGTAAACTGATCATGTTCTAATATTCCCTCTATATTTATTATTTTTCCAGAAAGAACAAGTTTATTTTTTCTCTGCCTGTTTGCACTCTTTTGTTTTTTATATTTGATTTTATTTAGAATTATTAGCTACCTTCATGGATTAATATGATTTATTATTCAGTGTGTTACCATTGATGATAGTCTTTATTCTTTGTGGTACTCAGTTTGCTGTATGTTTGTTAGTGTAGGCTCCTTCAAGTTTTTTTTTTTTGGCCTTTTGATGTATCTCATTGGTCTTCCTCATTTTATGGTAAAACAACACAGGTAGGCCAGGTGTCGTGGCTCATGCCTGTAATCCTAGCACTCTGGGAGGCCTAGGTAGGTAGATCGTCTCTACTAAAAATAGAAAACTAGGTGGCCAGGGTGGCAGTCGCCTGTAGTCTCAGCTACTCGGGAGGCTGACGCAAGAGAATCACTTGACCCCAAGAGTTTGAGGTTGCTATGAGCTGTGACACCATGGCACTTTACCCACGGTGACAAAGCAAGACTCTGTCTCAAACAGAAAAACAAGATAGGTATCTCACAAGCTCGAACTCTGGATCATTTTTAGGAGTTTTAGTTTTCATTCTTCAAACCTGGAGTCATCCATTTCTTTTAGGGTCCCTGATTCCCTTTAGTGGGGGATGGCATTTGGAGACCAAGATCTGAGTGCCAGGTGTACTCATTGTTGCCTTGCCAGTCCCTTTTATAAATTTAAGAAATATAACTAATAATTACATAAACAAACTGGGCAGACACATACTGAAAAATACCAAATATACACAAATGATTTTATTCATGTTCTTTAAAGCCACAGAAACATTTTATTTGGGATAGAATTGTGTATTTGCAAACTGAGTTAGTAGTCTATAGTAAGTGTGATAGTATGAAAGATAAGATTTCCAAAAATTCTTTTTTAATTTACAGTCAAGTTCCTTTGAATTAGTGTTAAAGGAAAAAAACATTGAATATATGAAACAAAGAAAAATACTTAAAAATTGAGAATAAATTATGAATATTTTTCTTAATATTGTTTTTTAGAATATAAGCATTTATGTCAAGGGTTAGGGGTACTGACCTCACATGTGGTTGAAAATCCACATATGATGTTTGATTCCCCCAAAACTTTACTATTAGGTAATTGTTGACCAGAAGCCTTACTGGTAAGTAGTTGATTAACACATTATTTTTTTTTTTTTTGACAGTCTCAAGCTGTCACTCTGGGTATAGTGCTGTGGCGTCATAGCTTACAGCAACTTCAAACTCTTGGGCTTAAGCAATTTTCTTGCCTCAGCCTCCCAAGTAGCTAGGACTACAGACACCTCCCACAGCACCCGGCTATTTTTTTGTTGTTGCAGTTGTCATTGTTTTAGCTGGCCCAGGCCAGGTTCGAACCATCTAGCCTCGGTGTATGTGGCTGGCGCCCTACCCAGTGAGCTATGGGCACTGCCTGATTAACACATATTTTTATGTTACATATATTATTATTGTTTGTTTTAGAGACGGAGTCTGACTTTGTTGCCCTCTGTAAAGTACTATGATGTCGTAGCTCACAGCAACCTCAAATTCTTGGGCTCAAGCAATCCTCTTCAGCCTCCCAAGTAGCTGAGACTACAAGCACCTGCCACAACACCCAGCTATTTTTTTAGAGACAGAATCTCACTTTTGCTCAGGCTGGTCTCTGAACTCCTAAGCTCAAGCATTCTACCCACCACCTCAGCCTCCCAGAGTGCTGGGATTATAGGTGTGAGCCATTGTGTATGTTACATATATTTTATTAATATATACCGTATGCTTACAATTAAGTAAGCTGGAGAAAATGTTAAGAAAACCATGAGGAAGAGAAAAATACAGTTTCTACTCATTAAGTGGAAGTGGATAATTACAAAGGTCTTCATACCCTGTCACTGAGTATGCTGAGATGGGAGGAGAGGTTGGTTTTGCTGTCTTAGGAGTGGCAGAACCAGAAGAAAATCCACATATGTGTGAATGCCTGTAGGTCAAACCTGTGTTGTTCAAGGGTCATCTGTACTGTATAGAAGTATAAAATAGTACAGTAAACCCATGTGTGCTTATCACCCAGCTTCAACAGTTACCAGTTAATGGCCATCTTGTTTTATCTTTATCCCTACCTGCCCTTTCCCCCCTTTGAATAAAATCCCAGACAGATGATAGTTTTGAAAACTTGTAACCTTTCTCATCTGTTGCCTTGGCTTTTCTGACAGGAGGGAGCTCTGACAGCCTTTCGCAAGACATACGATAAAACTGTGGCCCTGGGTCACCGACTGGACATCGTATTCTATCTCCTTAGGATTGGCTTATTTTACATGGATAATGATCTCATCACACGAAACACAGAAAAAGCCAAAAGGTAGTTTTTAGCAGTGGGGATGTATTCCCTCTAAATTGTGATATTATAAATGAGAAATGGATAAGAAATTTGCCACTTCATTTATAACTAGTAAATTTGGTTAGATAATAATGTAATTATTTAGTGAAATATTTTCTTGAGGTTCAAGTTGTTAAAAGTTGTTTTCTCTTTGAAAGTAACACAAAATTTTTAAAAAGTGGTACTGTCTGCTTCTCAATTATGATCTTGCTGTTTTTGTTTAACAGCTTAATAGAAGAAGGAGGAGACTGGGACAGAAGAAACCGCCTAAAAGTTTATCAGGGTCTTTATTGTGTGGCTATTCGTGATTTCAAACAGGCAGCTGAACTCTTTCTTGACACTGTTTCAACATTTACATCCTATGAACTCATGGATTATAAAACATTTGTGACTTATACTGTCTACGTCAGCATGATAGCTTTAGAAAGACCAGATCTCAGGGAAAAGGTAATGCCTAAACCTTTAATACTCACATCTAAAGACTGCCCCATGATTTTCTAATTCAAATACCCAAAGACCATTGAAGTTTTTTTGTTGTTGTTTTTCCCCCCAACTACCTAGGTCATTAAAGGAGCAGAGATTCTTGAAGTCTTGCACAGTCTTCCAGCAGTTCGGCAGTATTTGTTTTCACTCTATGAATGTCGTTACTCAGCTTTCTTCCAATCGTTAGGTAAAGACAGAGTTGCTTATTTTGATTATCTGTCTTCATCTTACTCCTGATTCTATGTGCAAATAACCTAAGATGATTTTTCACGTATCTGAAAAATGGAGTGTGTAGATAGCTGCAGGTCTTTGATCAGTATGGCTAATTAGCCCACTTTTTTTTAGAAGGGAAGTGTGCAAAAAGGAGGGGCCTGATTTTATATGGCTCAAGTGTATGAATGATTTTTACATGGTTAAAGTGTTGTTTAAAAGAAAGCGTATATAGTAGAGAGAGATATGGCTTAAAAAGCCTGAAAATATTTACTGTCTGACACTTTGCTGAGGATTTTGCTGGGCCCCTGGTTTACAGTCTTTTAAGGCAGAAGTGAGCAGGAGTCCTCAAACTTTTTAAACAGGGGGCCAGTTCACTGCCCCTCAGACCACTGGAGGGCCGGACTGCAGGCCCCGGGAAGAGTTGGCTGCTAAGCAGGACAGGCAGCCGCAGCAAAAACACCCGGTGGGCCACATATGGCCCACAGGCCGTGGTTTGAGGATGCCTGGGTTATAAGTATTAAGCTTTGTGAGGAAATTCTGAATTTGATTTTGGGTTGAGATAAATTGAGAATTGAATTCAACAATGGGTTATTCCATATACAATAGCTAAATCTTTGTGTTGATTTATTTGCAAATCATTTTCAAGGGCTATAGATACTCCAAATGATGATGATTCCAGTTTTGCATTGGGTTTTGGCCCAGTGCTTATGGAACACTTTCTCCCTATGTACGAGTTAGGCAGCCTTCTGAGAATTCATACTACTTATTACATGTGGTAGTAGGCACAGGGCTCTCTCTCCAGCATGAGTGCTTTAGCCTTTCATATATACATGGCTGCTTTTGCACAAAAGGTTATACTGTAGCATTGCTTTTTTCCTCCTTTTATGCTTGGGGTCTCCTGGTCATCACTGCTTACCTCAATCAGAACAAATCTCATCTCTGCATTCCTGGAGCTCTTATTTTATGCTCCATCCTTTAAAAGTAATTGAGCTATACGTCATTTAAATTTTAAAGTGCACAATTTGGTAGTTTTTAATATATTGACAAGGTTGTGCAACCAGTCTTGATTCCAGAACATCTTCCCCAAAGAAAGCCTGTATTCATTAGCAGTCACTCTCCATTCCTCTCTCCTCCCAATCCTTGGCAACCACTAATCTACTCTCTGCCATCTATGGACTTACCTTGTGTGGACATTGCTTGTTAGTAGAAGCAAATGATATGTGGCCTGCTGCTGCCTGGCTTCTTTCTCCATGTGTCAGTACTTCATTTGGTCTTCTGGCCAAATGATAGTTCATTATATGGTTATACCACATTTTATTTATCCATTCCTTTGTTGATAGACCTCAGGGTTGTTCTTTTTGGCTATCATGAATAATTCCAATAAAGATTTGTCTACAAGTTTTTGTGTGGATGTATTTTCATTTCTCTTAGTTTATATACCTAAGAGTAGAATTACTAGATTGTAAGGTGACTCTTTGATTGACTTCTGAGGAATTGCTAGATGATTTTCTCCAGTAGCAGTGCTATTTGACATCCCCACCTGCAGTGTGTGAGGATTCCAGTTCCCCACCATGCAGAACTTGTTATCCTGTGTCTTTTTGAGTGTAAGCATCTTAACAGATAGGAAGTAGTGATTTTGATTTGTGTTTCTCCACTGACTAGTTACGTTGAACATCTTTTCATGTACTTATTTGCCATGTGTCACATATGCTAAAACTTAGGACACTGTTTTGTGATTCTTAGTTTGTCTCTTGTTGATCAGGGCAGACCATATGCTTTTTAAAATCTGATTCATACCTTTTTCTGGTCTGTAATTGTACTTGCTGTTTCTCTATTAGTATTTTCTTGTTCTTGTTAGTATTTTTTTTAAGTAAAATGAACTTTATTAACTTTAAGGCAGATTTCCATGGTTAAAATATTAGTGCATGAACTTTGTCATCTGTGAACGAGATGTTAGATAGCCACATGCTGCTGAAGTGTGGTGTTTCCTTTACCAGTGCTACTTCTGCCATTGTTGATGGGATGATATGGGAAGGCAGTGAGGAATTGTCTACTTGTTTGACCTGTTGGACTCAACTAGAATTGCTTTACTTTTTAATCTTTTTATCAGAAAGGGAGATTCTTATAATTTGTCATCTTATTCATTGCAGCGGTTGTAGAACAGGAAATGAAAAAGGACTGGCTTTTTGCTCCTCATTATCGATACTATGTGAGAGAAATGAGAATTCATGCATACAGCCAGCTGCTGGAATCATATAGGTCATTAACCCTTGGCTATATGGCAGAAGCATTTGGTGTTGGTGTGGAATTCATTGACCAGTAAGTGCAAATAACATGTTAATTTTTGTTGCAAAGTTGCCTTTTAATATGTGAATTGTACATTTTTTTACCTGTTTGCATTTCCTATCTAAATTTTAAGAAAAAAATTTTTTTTTCTGAATATTATCAAAACAGGTGTATCTGTTGCCTCTGCCTTTCTCATGGTCTGTGTGTTCTATTAACAGTGGGAAAGGTGGCTGGGCATGGTGGACCCTGCCTGTAATCCTAGCACTCCGGGAGGCCTAGGCAGGTGGATTGCTTGAGCTCAGGAGTTGGAGCCCAGCTTGAACAAGAGTGAGACCCCATCTCTACTTAAAAAAAGAAAGAAAAACTGAAGCAAGAGGATCTCTTGAACCTATGAGTTTGAGGTTGCTATGAGCTATGATGGTGCCATGGCAACAGAGCATGACTCTGTCTCAAAAAAAAAAAAAAAAAAGAAAGAAACAAAAAAAACAGATGGGAAAGCTGAGCTGTGGTGGGTTATCAAAAGCAATCTCCTGTCTTATAGCATAATGTTTATAGGCAAAAAAAAAAAAGTTTTCTGTAACTTTTCAGACCACACTGCAGCTGTAGAAATAACATAAATCCTTACACTTTACAATTGGTCATATTCTCTCTGATAATTACTTCCAATTTTTAGGTTGCTGCTATGATTCTGGTCTAATTGGTTGTTAAACATGGGATTTTTTTAGCACTTGAATCAGTAATTCAGCAAATACTTAGCTATTACTACATATTTGGTATTAAGTCCCCCATCTTAATGGACTTTCATTGCAGTACTAGGGAAGAGATGGCAAGTAGGCATATAAAAAGGTGCAATTCCATATAGCAGTGAGTCTGTAGAGATAAGAAAATGTTATAGTGGCATGGAGACACTGCTAGATACGGGGTGCCTAAAGAGGAGAGGTTTGCTCTGAGATCTGAATTGGAAGGAGTCAACCATATGGAGCCCTCCAACTGCAAAAGAGGGGATAGAAAATGCTAAGACTGAGCTAGGGACAAGCTTAGACGATGTAAGAATACAAATGTCAGTGTGGCTACAGCAGAGTTGTGGGGACTAACAGCCAATTGTGAGCATTCAGGTTGGAGAGTTAAGCTTGTGTAGGGCCTGGTTGAACATGCTGTGGAGCTTGGGGTTTAATCTAGGTACTGTGGGAAGCCAGGAGAGTAACATGGTCTCATTTACACAGAGCAAGGTGGCAGAGAGACCAGGGTAGTTCACGGAAGAGATGTTATGGTGGCTTGGACTGGAGTGGTGGAATAGAGTTGGGGAGAAGTGACGTTCACAATATATGACGTTGAATCTAGATGAGTGGTTCTCAAACTTAGGTCTTTTAAATGTTGATGATGTTTTTAGTGGTCTACAGTGAAAACTAGTCATGTTAAATTTTAAGTGAAGCTGCATTTCATTTAAATAAGAACATTCTCTTTTTAGCAGTTTTGTTTTTTCAACATGTGAAAAATTTCAAATAAGCAAAAGATTCTAAATAATTGTATAATAAATTTTAACATTTTGTTATACAGTAGAACTTCCATAGTTGAACCACCTCTCTACAGTGGCCACCTCCTTCAGTTGACCTAACTTTCATACACTGAATGTGCACTACATGTGCCAGCACAGTAGGCCTGTGGACTAGTTAACAGTCCTTGGAGTGGTCCGCTTACAGAGGTTCTATTGTATTTGCTTATCACGTATCTATCCATCTTTTTTTTTTAGCCACTTCATAGTAAGTTGCAGACACCAGCACAGAAATATAGAAGGCTAGCATCCCCAGGTTTTCTTTCTTTTCAGTATGGGGGTTGGACCTTTTTTTTGCAAGTCATTTGTGAGCAGCGCATGTGAAACAGGCTGGGCCTGGCTTCTTATTCTGTCCCTTCTTCAGTTTCTTAACTGTGATAGGGAGGTGATAAAGCCTTCACTAGTTGGGGGTGTTTCAAATGCAACTGGACGAGGAGATGCAGGAAAGTGCCATTTAGAGCAATGCTATTAAGTCCTCTTGATGATGAGTGAATTCAAGGCAGCTGGTACCTTTCAGGTGGTCATTGAATTGTTTGTTTTTTTTCCTTCATGTTCTGAGAACAGCTGGAGAGGCAAAGGTGGTACCATTTGTGACCCAGAAAGAGCTTGTTTTGAAATTCTGTGAAACCTAGGAAGTTCAAATCTGTGTTCTTATGAGTCTCCCTCTTAAAAACTTAATTTTAGGTGAAATTCCTTTCTTAAATGGGCTATCTAATAATTCTATATCATTGTTTTTCCTCCCACTTCCTTAGACTCAGTAAGATACTGTTGGAGAGGAAAGGGGCCATTATTTCATTAAACAGTGCTGCTGTTGACATGTACCCATGGGCTGTATTCTACAATTTTGTCTGAAACAATTACTTGTACAGTTTTCCCCAGCACTTCCATAGCTCTAAAGACTTGATCTGAATGGTTTTACTGTTTGTCACCTATGTTCCATCAGAGTATGAACTTCCAGGGTCATCTTTATTCTGGAAGATGATCCCAACTACTGCATATACAGTGGTCTAGGCTTGAAGGAAAATTAAATGTCATCTTGAAGGACTGTCTTAGTGTAGTCTGCGTTTTTCTTAGAATTGTCCATAAAGCTAATGCTGTTTTTTTTTTTTTTTTTTTTCATTTTTCTACCTCCCTTCCCTAAATTAGGGAACTGTCCAGATTTATTGCTGCTGGGAGACTACACTGCAAAATAGATAAAGTGAATGAAATAGTGGAAACCAACAGGTACTTTTTAATATATCATTTGTTATACTGCTCAGAATAAGGAGCATTCTTAAGTGCCTACTTTTAAATCAGCTATTGTGATGGAATAATGTGACTGGTTAAATAATTCATTTTTTTTTCCTTGAATTTATAGACCTGATAGCAAGAACTGGCAGTACCAAGAAACTATCAAGAAAGGAGATCTGCTTTTAAACAGAGTGCAGAAACTTTCCAGAGTAATTAATATGTAAAACCATATAATAGAGGATTTCCTTTAGAGATAATTACTTGCAATTTTTATGGTTTACTATGTTCCCACTTCAGCTGAATAAAATAGATACTACATTACGGTTTCCTTCAGTTTACTTTTTTAAAAACATATATGCCTTTAAGGATAGGGTCCAGTAATGTTAAAATAATGTCACTTAGGTTAATAATGAAAAATATTTTGTCATTTGACCATCTCTGGGTTATGGTATGATTACGTACTTGAGTACTTGGGTTGAGTACTGGGTTGACACAGCCCATTATCTCTTACCTTTAAGCCTCCTTTTAGAAAGAAGAGTACACGCTACATAGTAGCTCACAATTAAACAATTACCTACATAGTGTACAGAAGACATTTAAAATGTAAAATAAGCTTTCCCTCAGAAACAAGTAACCATTATGACAGGAAATCACCCCCTCTTAGGAAGCTGGTATAGTCTGGATTCCAGAATCTACCAAAGTCAATCTCACTAAACATAGATTTTTTTTAAAACCCTTTGTAAATACTAACAAATTGAATCTTTTTCTCCAAAAAGGAGACTAGTAATAATGAGGAAAGAATTGTTTCTTGTCTTTCAGTTACAAACGAGGTGAGTCAAGAGATGAGTGCTATTAAGAAAGAAAGAGAAAGGGGATAGAGTGAAATCAAGTGTGAAAGGCTCTCTTCTAGGGAGTCACAGAAGGCCCTCTGGTAAGGTGACAATTAGGTTAAAGGTGGGAGAGACCATGCAACATCTAGAAATAGAGGGTGTCTCTAAAGTCACCATGCATCAGGAAAATGGAAAATTGGAGCAAATGTACATTTATAAAATTTTACAAAGTACTTGCAGAATATTCTCTATGTGTTGGCCACCTCTTCATAAAATTTTGCAATTAATATTTTGTGAATAAACACTTAGCTACAATTTTCCATTTATTTTCCTTATGTATGGTGACTCGAGGAGCAACTTTTGGGGTACCCTGTACAAAGACATGGAAAATTACTGAAAGTTTTAAACAGAGGAATGACCCAATTTGACTTACCCTTTTAACTGCCACTATGGCATTCACCTGTGGGACGCCAGATGACAGTGGCCTGAATAGTAGAAGCAGCTGGATTTGCTAAAAGATAGGAATGGGGGAGGGTGAATCAAAGGAGAGAGATCCCAGGCTTTTTGATGTAAGTATAAAAGATGGCTGGTGACCTTGATAAGCAGCTTTGGTATAAATGAGTTAAAGAGAGTGGAAAACAGCATGTTAATGTAAAAGGCAGGGGTATAAAAGAAGAGTTTTTGTTTTGGGGGTTTTTTGAGACATAGTCTCACTATGTCACCCTTGGTAGATTGCAGTGGCGTCACATCTCACAGCAACCTCAAACTCTTGGTGTGTAAGGATTTTTTTTTTTTTTTTGGTTGTACTTGTCATTGCTGTTTCGCAGGCCCCGGCTGAATTCTAACCCATCAGCTCCAGTGAATGTGGCTGGTACCCTAGCCACTGAGCTACAGGCACCGAGCCAAACTCTAGGGCTTAAGCAGTTCTCTTGCCTCAGCCTCCCAATAAAGGATTAAGAAAAGGCTCAGATTAATTCTTAACCTTCATCCTACCTCCAGGCACCCGCCACAATGCCTCGCTATCGGGACTACAGGCACCTGCCACAACACCTAGCTATTTTTCTTTTGGTTGTAATTGTCACCGTGGCAGGCCTGGGCTGGGTTCAAACCTGCCAGCTCCAGTGTATGTGGCTGGCGCCCGAGCCACTGAGCTACCAGTGCTGAGCCTTTTGGTTTTCTTTTTAAGAGCATGTTCATTTGCTGATAAGAATAATCCATGAACATAAGAGAAAACACATGATTTCATCTGACCGAAAATAATGTGATACAATTGAACAACATTTCTTCATGATAAATAACTTCAGTAAACTGAATAATAGAACATTGGGAAGTCAAAACCCTATTGCAAACAAGATACTATTGGCAAAATATTAGAAGCACGCACTACAAGTCAAGACAGTAACTATCGGCTGCGGGTGCGGTGGCTGTCACCTGTAATCCTAGCACTCTGGGAGGCTGAGGCAGGTGTATTGCCTGAGTTTAAAGTTTCGAGAGTAGCCTGAACTACAGGGAGACCTCATCTCTAAAAATAGCAGGGCATTGTGGTGGGAGCCTGTAGTCCCAGCTACTTGGGAGGCTGAGGCAAGAGAATCGCTTTAGCCCAAGAGTTTGAGGTAGTTGTGTGCTGTGATGCCATGGCACTCTACCAAGGGTGATAAAGTACAATTCTGTCTCAAAAAAAAAAAAAAAAGAAAGTTACTATCTTTGGTATTACACTAGAGAAGGATGATTGGTTTTGTGCGTAGGAAAGCAATGTGGTCAGAGCTCTGCTTTGAAAGCAGTTTCCTACAGGTACTGTATGCTGGATGGGAGGCTTTAAAAATGCTTGATATGCCCAGCAGGGGTGGGGAACTTTGTGGGTGGCCTTTTGATTGAATCCAAATTTTATAGAACAAATCGTTTTAAAGCATTTCAGAGTAGCCACCTATGATTTCTAAAAATGCTTGTTTATAAAACCTTATAAATAGCACTCTTAATTTCTTGAAGAAAAAAACAGCTTCTTAAAATTTGGGTTTTCTACAGAAACCCAGGCTAGTCAGGAATGCAAAGCAGGCTTCTGCATACTATAAAGTTGCAAAAAGGGCATCCACAGGTTCCAGCTGGACCCCCAGATATGTTTTCAAGAAAAAAATACAAAGTCACCATGTAAAAGTTGAGAAATAATTCTAAAAATCACATATCTAACTTCTTAGGAAAAAGGAATAGATGAGGCTACCTCTGGACTCTAAAGTGGCAAGCACGTGTTGTCCTCTGGCACGCTGTAGTTCCCAGCCTGTGGCATGAATGTACACTACTCTCCTGCCTGGTCCTTCTGGCATTTGAGTTAACCCTGCACACCCCCGATGCTGTACATGTGAGACTGACGGTCACCAGCCTCCTGTGTCTCCAGCTAAGAGACTATCCAAAGAATTCTTAATCTTCATCCTACCTCCAGTAGCTTTAATTTATATAGCTTGTTTTCTTGACAGTCTTAATTTCTGGTTTTAGTCAACATAAATGTATATATCATCAAATGATATTTGTCAAGTGACAGAGTTAAAAGCAATCACACAGGTGGCCATAAAGATTGTGTGCAATTTAAAATTGCATACTATTTTGAGTTGCACATGAACTTTATGGCCACCCTGTGTTTAGTTCCTTTTTAACATTGGTGCATGTTTCCTCTTGAAGTTGAGAACTTAATCTTATTTTTATCAGCCCTGGTCTTACCAGGATTCCTAATGGAATCATCAGGATGAGCTATCTTTTGTGATTATTTTTTAAAGTAAAGTTTCTCCTATTCCAATAAAATTGGATAATGTATCTATCAGTAAGAGAGGTAAATATTTAAAAGCTATATAAAACTATGGTAATCTATTTCCTATAGCAGCAATAACAACTTTAGATCAGTTTTTAACTTATTAACAGTTTTTAACTTATTCATAAATAGTAACACAGTCTAGCGAGGTGTGGTGGCCTGTGCCTGTAGTCCTAGCCTGAGGTAGCTGGATCTTAACACCAGGAGTTTGAGACCAGTCTGGGCAATATGGCGAGACCCTGTCTCTTATTTTAAAAAAAAAAAAAAAAAAGTTTTTAATGAAAAAAATTACCTGGGCATGGTGGCACATGCCTATATAGTCCTACCTACTAGGGAGGATGGGGTGGGAGGACTGCTTGAGCCCATGAGTTTGAGGCTGCAGTGAGCTATGATAGCGCCATTGTACTCTAGCTAGGGCAACAGTGAAACACTGTCTTAAAAAAAAGAAAAAGGCCACACATAGTAGCTCACGCTTATAATCCTAGCACTCTGGGAGGCCGAGGCCGGTGGATTGCCTAAGTTCACAGGTTCAAGACCAGCCTGACCAGAGAGAGACCTGGACATTATGGTGGACGCCTGTAGTCCCAGCTACTCAGGAGGCTGAGGCAAGAAGATCACTTAAGCCCAACAGTTTGGGGTTGCTGTGAGCTATGATGCCATGGTACTCTACTGAGGGTGACGAAGTGAGACTCTATTGCAAGGAAAAAAAAAA
>CAUYQV010060098.1:0-12481 GCA_963574575.1 Galagoides demidoff
GAGCAAGCACCACTATTAAGAATAAACATACAGGCTCGGCGCCTGTGGTTCAAGCGGCTAAGGCGCCAGCCACATACACCTAAGGTGGCAGGTTCGAATCCCCATCCCGGGCCCGCCAAACAACAATGATGGCTGCAACCAAAAAATGGCCGGGCGTTGTGGTAGGCGCCTGTAGTCCCAGCTACTTGGGAGACTGAGGCAGGAGACTCACTTGAGCCCAGGAGTTGGAGATTGCTGTGAGCTGTGATGCCATGGCCCTCTACCCAGGGGGACAGCTTGAGGCTCCGTCTCAAAAAAAAAAAAAAAAGAATAAACATACAAAAAGACAGCCACAGGTCAATAGATGAATGAGGAGAGGCTATGGGGTAATTACGATGGCCAAATAGAAAGCACCAGTGATCATCCCTCCATACAAACAGCCAGTTCAACAACTAGCTACACAAGCGCACAGCTTCAGAAGACCCAAAAACAGGGGAGTGATCATAGCACATAATTTTAACACTGTATCAAGGAAGGAGACACTGAAGAGGGCATAAAAGGCAGTTTTGTGCTGCCTACCCCACCCCTATAGTGTTGTACTAGCACACACAGCAGAGAGACAATCTGTACTCCTGGGAGCGGGACAGTAAAGTGATTGTGGGGATTTGCAATGGAACTCAAGACCACCCTGTCACAGTACAGGGTCTCAAAATTCTGCTGCCCCCATGAGAGGAGCATCTAGAACAGCCAGGCCAGATGGAAATCCTCCACCTGAAACCTGCCTTCTGGCTAGCCCCATCACTGGCTGATGAAAAGCAATCTGGGGCCTAAAATAAAATCCTAAGGTAATTGAGCCACAAAGGCTGCAGCTCTAAGGCAATTCCTGCAGCTGTGCTGGCTCTGAACCAGAGAGATCCGGGTGTAGGTGACCCAGTGAGACTCCAGTGGTGGTGGCCAAGCCAGTGCCATGTTACTCCCTACTCCAGGCAGTGCAGCTGAGGGAGACTTTTCTTCCACTTAGGAAAGGAAAGGGAAGAACTCTGAGGACTTTGCTTTTCACCTTGGGTACCAGGTCAGCCACAGTAAAATAAAGTACCAAGCAGACTCCTGAGGCCCCTGAGTCCAGGCTTTAGTTCTTGGATGGCATTTCTGGGCCCACTCTGGCGCAGAAGGAAACATGCTGCCCTGAAGGGATTCAACACCTGTTAACTAAAGAGCCCTTGGGCTTTGAATAAACATCAGAGGTAGCCAGGTAACAGTCATCTTAGGCTTTGGTTGAAACTGAGCATCAGGTGTGATCTGGTACAGTCTTAGCTGCAGTAGCAATGAGGGAAAAGCCCTTATCTCTCCTCCCCCAACTCCAGCAGCATGGCACAGAGAATGAGAGACTTTGCCTGGTATCCAGCGAACTCTCCCATATCTTAGTCAAGTCCACCAAGGGGATACCACCGGAAGTCCACAATAGCCACAGCTTTACTGGGCTTGGGGCACCCCTATTGCTGATATGGCTGCAGTGACCAACAACTTAGATCACAGCACTTGATCAAGTGCTTACACCAAAAAAGTAGTGGTAGGTGCCCAACCTTTTCCCCACCTTTCCTTCCAAAACAAAAGGCCTACCTGGCCCCACCCCGGGAGTTCTACAATTGCAAAGACCCTAGCCTTCCAAAGCCTTCCAGCAACCTGGGAATCTCCCCGCCCCCATGCCCACTATAAAAACAAGCCCCCAACCACTTGCAGTGCAGCCACAATTCTTTGCCCAGGTGGGTCTCATTCCCCTTTCATTAAATTTGGCCTGACTCTCTTCTGTCTCATCTCTGGGTACATTACTCAGCTCCTTTCAAGTAGAATAGCTTGAAATAACCTAACAATGCATCTTAAAGAACTAGAAAATCAAGAGCAAACCAAACCCAAAATTAGAAGGAAAGAAATAATAAAGATCAGAACAGAAATAAATGAAATTGAAACAAAATAATACAAAATATCAATAAAAGGAAAAGTTAGTGTTTTGTAAAGATATATAAAATTCACAAAACTTGGGCCAGACTAACTAAGAGAAAAGGAAAGAAGACCCAAATA
This sequence comes from Galagoides demidoff, assembly GCA_963574575.1. Taxonomy (NCBI): domain Eukaryota; kingdom Metazoa; phylum Chordata; class Mammalia; order Primates; family Galagidae; genus Galagoides; species Galagoides demidoff. Next base: position 2,059 of record CAUYQV010060098.1, read on the forward strand.
AATAAAATCAGAGATGAAAAAGGAGACATTACAACTGACAGTGCAGAAATCCAAAAGATCGTTAGATACTACCATGAGCAACTATATGCCAATAATTTTGAAAACCTAGAAGAAATGGATAAATTTCTAGACACATGAAATCCACCAACATGGAACCAGTGAGAAATACAAAGCCTAAATAAACCAATAACTAACAAGACAGAAGCAGTAATAAAAAGTTTTCCATCAAAGAGAAGTGCAATGGACCCAATGACATCACTGCTGAATTCAACCAAGCATTCAAAGAGAAACTAGTACCAATCCTACCTACACTATTCAAAAAAATCAAGGAGGAGGGAATACTTGCAAATTCATCCTATGAGGTCTGTATGTCCCTGATACCAAAACCAGATAAAGACACAACAACAACAACAAGCAATAGGCCAGTATTGATGTCTGATGTACATAAATGCAAAATCCCCAATGAAATATTAGCAAATTGAGTTCAACAGCACATTAAAAAAGTTATTTATAATGATCAAGTGAGATTCATCCCAGGGATGCAAGGATGCATCAACATATGCCAGTCATCAATGTGACATATCATATGAAGAGAATGAAGGACAAAAATCATGTGATCATTTCAACTAATGCCAAAAAAACACTTGATAAAATTCATCATTCTTTTATGATTGAAAACTCTCAAAAACTTGTGTATAGAAGGAACTTGCTTCAACATGATAAAAGCTATATATGATAGACCCACAGCTAGGATCCTACTAAATGGAGAACAACTGAAAATCTTTGAATATCTGAAACAAGACAAGGATGCCCCTACTCTCAACAGTGTTATTCAACATAGTACTGGAAGTTCTAGCTAGAGCAATCAGACAACAAAAAGAAATAAATGGCATCCAAATTAGAAAGGAAGAAGTCAAATTGCCCTTGTTTGCAGACTATTTAATCTTATATCTAGATAAACCTAAAATTTCCACAAAAAGACCTATGAAAACGTGTAAACAAATTCAGTAAAATTATAGAATACAAAATCAACATACAAAAAGCAGTAGCATTGCTATACACTAACAAAAAACAATCAGAAAAACAAACCAAGAAAGTAATCTAATTTATAATAGCTACAAATAAAATAAAATACCAAGAAATAAAATTAACTACAGAAATAAAAAATCTCTATAATGAAAACTATAAAATGTTGATGAAAGAAATTGGCTCTGCCCCCATAGCACAGTGGTTATGGCCCCAGCCGCATACACCCAGGCTGGTGGGTTCAAACCTGGTCCTGGCCAGCTAAACAGCACTGACAACTGCAACAAAAAAATAGCCAGGCATTGTGGCAGGTGCCTGTAGTCCCAGCTACTTGGGATGCTGAGGCAAGAGAAATGCTTAAGCCCAAGAGTTTGAGGTTCCTGTGAGATATGATGCCACAGCACTCTACCAAGGGTGACATAATAGGATGAAAGAAAGAAAGAAAAGAAAGAAAGGAAGGAAGGAAAGAAGGAAGGAAGGAAGGAAGGAAGGAAGGAAGGAAGGAAGGAAGGAAGGAAGAAAGGAAGAAATTGAAGGGGACACATGCAAAAATAGAAAGATAGTCCATGCTCATGGATTGTAAGAATCAATATTTTTAAAATATCTATTCTATCCACAATCTACAGAGCCATTGCAATCCCCATCAAAATACCAAAGACATTCTTCACAGAAATAGGAAAAATAATCCTAAAATTTAGATGGAACCCCAAAGAAAAGCCAAAGCCATCCTGAGCAGAAAGAACAAAACTAGAGAAATCACATCATCTGACTTAAAATTATACTACAGAGCTGTAATAATCAAAACATGGTATTGGCATAAAAAACAAACACATAGGCCAATGAGAACCCCAAAATAAATCCATACATCCATAGTCAACTTAACATCAACAAGGCGCCAAGAACATATGGTGGGGAAAAGACATTCTCTTCAAAAAATGGTGCTAGGAATATTGTATATCCATAAGCAAAAGAATGAAACCAGACCTTATCTCTTGCCATATATAAAAATCAAATCAAAATAGATTCAAAACTTAAAGCTAAGACCTTAAACTATGAAACTAGCAAAAGAAAACATTAGAGGAAACACTTTAGGATTGGTCTGGCAATGACTTCTGGGTAATATCCCCAAAGCATGGGCAACCAAAGTGAAATTGGACAAATGGGATCATATCAAGCTAAAAAGCTTCTGCATAGCAAAGGAAATAATCAATGAGTGAAGAGACAGCCCACAGAATGGAAGAAAGTGTGCTGTGAACGTTTAACTATTGGTACAAGTGTACTGTGAGATAAAAAAGGTTGAAAAACACTGCTTTCAGATAACTAAGAGAGTGGAATTGGAATATTTCTAACCCCCAAAATGATAAAAGCCTGAGGTGATAGATACCCCAATTGCCCTGATTTGATTAATTCACATTACATGCCTATATCAAAACATGTCATGTACCCTATAAGGATAAATTATTATGTCCCCTTAGTAATTAAAAATTAAAAATAGATGAATTAAGATGGAATATTAAATATGGTCAAATAATCCAAGAGAAGGCCACAAGAGGAACAGAACAATACTTTGAGGGATGAAGCAAATGTCATATCAAGGGTGAATATTTCACAAGTGAACACATAGGCTTATCAAATTGTATATTTCAGTATGTGAAGTTTATTATGCACCAGTTTTACCTCAAAAACGGTTTAAAAAGAGAGAAAGAGAAGATAAATTGAGGCAGCAAGTAAAGGCAACCCTTTTGGGGAGACTGTTGAAAAGTGGGGTAAGAGGGCAGTACCTATGGCTCAGCGAGTAGGGCACAGGACCCATACACCGAGGGTGGCAGGTTTGAACCCAGCCCCGGCCAAAATGCAACAAAAAAAATAGCTGGGCATTGTGGCATGTGCCTATAGTCCCAGCTACTAGAGAGGCTGAAGCAAGAGAATCTCCTAAGCCCAAGAGCTGGAGGTTGCTGTGAGCTGTGATGCCATAGCACTCTACTGAGGGTGACAAATTGAGATGCTGTCTCTTAAAAAAAAAAAAAAGAAAGAAAGAAAAGTGGGATTTGAAATGGAGGGAAAATCAGAATGGAGGGTTTCTTTTTTAATATGTAAGAAATAATAGTATGTTTATATGCTGATAAAAAAGACCCAATGGAGAAGGAAAAATTGGTGATGCCAGAGAGACAGAGAAGAGAATTGTTGGAGCAAGGTCACTGGATAAGTGAAGGGAGGTGGGATTTTTTTTTTGAGTCTCACTTTGTTGACCTGTCTCCAGTGCCCTGGCATCATAGCTCACAGCAACCTCAAACACTTGGGGTCAAGGATTCTCTTGCTTCAGCCTCCCAAGTAGCTAGGACTACAGGAGCTGGCCATGGTGACTGCCTACTTTTTCTATTTTTTTAGTAGTGACAGATCTTGCTGTTGCTCAGGCCAGTCTTGAAGTCCTGAGCTCAAGTGATCCTCCCACCTCGGTCTCCTAGAGTGCTAGGATTACAGGCATAAGCCACCATTCCCAGGCATTTGGGGGTTGAGGTGGGGTTTTTAATAAGAGCAGACAGTTGGCCCGTAGTGGCAGAGGGAGTGCAGGGTTTCTGGACACAGATGCTGGAAGGTGGCAGATTGTGTTGGTGGAAGCTGGGGAAAGCTGAGTGGTGATGTGAATGGAGATGTGGAAGCCTCAGAAGGAAGACGACATAAACTAGCTGCCCTCTGACAGCAGCACAGTGAGGAGATCAGATTGTCACGCAAAGCCAAACATGTTCTTGAGGGTGACAGTCATGAATGTAATAAGCCCAGTCAGTAGAGGTGGGTATTTTTCTTCTCCACATTCAGACATGCAGATTTCAGCAAGGAGATGGAAGAGACTTGGATTTAATCAGGTTTCAGGTTTTGCCAAGCAGATACAATGAAACTAGTGACAGAAAATGGTTGTGGGATTACAGTATTCAACCTGGGTAAAGAAATAAATGAAGAATTGAGGGACAGTGAAATAGTTGTACAATCAATGGGTTTGGGGTCCAATGGAGTTGAAAGGATTACTGGATCTCACATTTGAATGAATGTGCTGGAAAAATAGATTATGGTGGTAGAGTATGATGACAGGTTGAGATTAGGCTGGGGGGCCAGGTACGGTGGCTGACACCTGTAATCCCAGTACTCTGGGAGGCCGAGGCAGAAGGACTCCTTGAGCTCAGGAGTTCCAGATCAGCCTGAGCAAGAGTGAGACCTCATCTCTATTAAAAATAGAAAAATTAGAAAAATCCTCTTGCCTCAGCCCAAGAGTTTGCTCAAGCCCAAGAGTTTGAAGTCGCAATGAGCTATGGCGCCATGGCATTCTACCCAGGGTGACAGAGTAAGACTCTGTTTCAAAAAAAAAAGAAAGAAAGAAAGAAAAGAAAAAAGAGAGAGAGATTGGAATGAGTATTTCCAGTTATTGATCAGGAATAATATTGAACCTAAATAGGTTCAGGTGCCTATTTAAGTTTAAATTAATGAAAAATAAATCAAATGAAAAATTCAGATCCTCAGGCACATTAGACACATTTTAGAAAGCCCCTGAGACAAGTGGCCGCCATAGTGAATATTTCCATCCATTTCCATCATCGCCAACAGCTCTACTGGACAGTGCTGACCACACGATCGTGGAAGTGCACACACACTAAAAGTCAGTGGAAGAAAGGGAGTGTGTCCTGGAAGCAGCAGTGAAGAACATAAAGGGTCCCTACACCACCTCCCAGCCAGGCATGTGAGGGACATGAGAGAAAGCAAGCCCGTAGGGACGCTGCAAGGGAAGCACTGTCCTCATGGAAGAAGTGGGTCGCTCTTGGAGTAAGAAGGTGATGGAATATTTGGAGACGAGTTTGAGGAGAAGGGGACTTTGCTGATGACCTTTGCAGAGGACACAGGATGCAAGGCCTGGCGGAAGGTGGAGTGAGTTTAGAGAGATCCACGTGCCTATAGAATCTGAATATGGGAAATGAATGATGGAGGGGAGTTCTGGAGTTCTTTGGGATTGACATAAAGGTACAAGGCATAACGAGCCCATTTCTGACGGTGTCTAAGCTGTGAGGCTGAGTGGAAGGTGGGCTGGGGATCTTGCCTGGAGCCTGCCAAATTCCAGGGCCTCCTTTCAGGAACTGTCAGTGGAGACTTTGGGGCCCCTAGCGAAGTTGTTCTGACTCTGAGCATGTAGGGTTTCTTCTTAACCCTTGCATGTGGGAAACTGGACCAAATCCTCAGTTTCTTTAATTAAAAAAAAAAAAAAAAACCCTGGCTCGGCACCTGTGGTTCAAGTGGCTAAGGCTCCAGCCACATACACCTAAGGTGGCGGGTTTGAATCCAGCCTGGGCCCGCCGAACAATAATGATGGCTGCAACCAAAAAAAAAAAAAAATAGCCAGGTGTTGTGGTGGGCGCCTGTGGTCCCAGCTACTTGGGAGGCGGAGGCAGGAGACTCGCTTGAGCCCAGGAGTTGGAGGTTGCTGTGAGCTGTGATGCCATGGCACTCTACCCAGGAGGACAGCTTGAGGCTCTGTCTCAAAAAAAAAAAAACCCTGTATATTGTATATCTGATATATAAAAAAATGGAAATATTTGTTAATGGGATAATAATCATTAATAAAGAAGTACAGGTTTAATGTAGTTGGTAATAAGCCTAAAATAGTTTATTTTAAATTGCACACAAACTTTGTGGCCACCCTGTATAATAGCTATATTCTGTGTAAGATAAGTATAATAAGCAAATGTGAGTATAATGATAATGATAAATTATGAGGAATAATGATAAACACTCGCGATACCACTATCTAATTTAGAAACCCAAACAGGATCAATATTGTTGAAGCTACTTGTGTATTTTCATTCAATCCCATCTCCCTGATTCCCCACAGAATTAATCACTACCCTCAATTTTGTTTTCATTTATTCCTTAATTTTTCTAAATTATTGTATCACAAAGCCATATTTCCCTAACCATTGAATTTTGCTTGAGTGTTATAAAATGCATAGTGCATGTCATTGCTGGAAAAATTGCTCATTGTCCCTCAACATGGTATTTCCCAGATTTACCCTTGTTGCTATATCTGTGCACGGCTCGTACACCTTCACCCCTGTGTAATCATCCGGGGTGTGAATCTGCAAGCATCCGTTCCCCTGAAAGTGGAGAAGATGCTGATTCTAGATTGTTTTCTATTACAAAACAGAGTGGTCGCAAACATTTTTCATGTGTTTCCTGGTATATTATGTCAGAGGTTCTCTAAGGCACTATTTTTTTGAGCTGTTGGTTAATAGGTCATGAAAATAAATTTCGTAGACTGCATCCAGAGCCCGTGGAAGAAGCAGGGGTGGTAGAGAAGCTTGGCAGGGGGAGACAGGTTTCAATCAGAAAAGACATCGTCAAGTAACCACCCAGATAGAGAGCAGGGAGGGAGGAAGAGAGTCTGTAGCGTTCCCCAGGCCTTTGGACTGCATGCAGGTATCACCCTACAAGACCATATTGTAGACATCAAAGGAAGAAATACTGTTATTCCAAATGGAAGATCTCACAAACATTACCATGGCAAAACTGGAAAGAATCTAGAATGTCAAACGCCATGCTGCTGAAGTTGTTGGACCAAGGAAGATACCTGCCAAGAGAATTCATACAAAATTTTAATACATCAAGCCCTGCGAAGAACTGTGGTAACTTCCTGAAACATAAAGAAAAATAATCAGAGAATACTAGAAGTCAAAAGAGAAACACCAGGGTTCAACTGAAACACCCCAAGAAAACTCCTCAACGAAGGCTCAGGGTAAGGCGTCCAAACAGCCAGGACTGATGCCTCATAAATTCATGCAGAACTGGTATAAAAGACTTGAACACTTTTGTATGCAAAAACAGAAAATATCCGAGCTTACAATATGTATTAAGACCGAGTACTGTTTTCTTAAACTAATTTCACTTGTAAGCGTGTTGGTGTACTGGATTGGGACATAAAAGGCATTTCTTATTGAGGCTGATGGTGATGAGTTTAAAGCTGCTCCTCCAGAGCATTTGAATATGCCGTTGTACAAACTGTTCTCAGTGTAAGCTGATATTCTGCCTGCAAGGTTAGTGCCTTTCTGATCTATGTCCTCACTAGCATTAGTAGTGAAAGAGTCTTTAATCATTGCCAGATTAATAAGTGTTACATGGTATCTGCTGGTGGTTGGACGTTTTGGTACCTAAATGAATAAATTTGAGAATATTTTCATATGCTTATAGGCATCCATGATTTTTTTCCCCGTTGAATACCTATGATATATTTTGCCCAATTTTTAAATTGCATTATCTTTTTCTTATTAACTCAAAACTTCTAGCTGTTCATCCTTTGTTGCTTTTCTGTGTTTCGAGAATCTAATCACAATTTGTGGCTTTCTTTTCTTTTTTTCACTTTTAATGTCTTTTGATGAGCAGAAGTTTTTAGTTTTAATGTCATTGAAATTATTCATTTTTTTCTTTAAGGTTGATATAGACTTTTTGGATGGTTTATTTAAAAAATCTTTCCTGGCTCGGCGCCTGTGGCTCAATCGGCTAAGGGGTCAGCCACGTACACCTAAGGTGGCGGGTTCGAATCCCTAGCCCGGGCCCGCCAAACAACAATGATGGCTGCAACCAAAAAATGGCCAGGCGTTGTAGCAGGTGCCTGTGGTCCCAGCTACTTGGGAGGCGGAGGCAGGAGACTCGCTTGAGCCCTGGAGTTGGAGGTTGCTATGAGCTGTCATGCCATGGCACTCTACCCAGGGGGATAGCTTGAGGCTCCGTCTCAAAAAAAAAAAAAAAAAAAAAAAGAGTTGAACCCAGCTACTTATCGTCATTTGATCTTTGACAAGCCTACCAAAAATGTTCAGTAGGTTAAAGATTCCCTATTTAACAAATGATGCTGGGTGAGCTGACTGGCAACCTGCAGAAGACTGAAACTGGACCCCCACCTTTCACCATTAACAAAAATTGATTCTCATTGGATAAAAGATTTAAACTTAAGACATGAAACTATAAAAATACTAGAAGAGAATGCAGGGAAAACACCTGACGAAATTGGCCTGGGAGAATATTTTATGAGGAGGACCCTCTGGGCAATTGAAGCAACACCAAAAATACATTACTGGGATATGATCAAACTAAAAAGCTTTTGCACAGCCAAATGCACAGTAAGTAAAGCAAACAGACAACTTTCTGAATGGGAGATTTTTGCAGGTTATGCTTCTGACAAAGGTCTAATAACTAGAATCTACAGAGAACTCAAACTAATCAATAAGAAAAGAACAAATAACCCCATTTCTATGTGGGCAAGAGACTTGAACAGAAACGTCTTTGATGAAGACAGGCGCATGGCCTATAGACACATGAAAAAATGCTCATCATCCTTAATCATCAGAGAAATGCAAATCAAAACCACTTTGAGGGTGGTGCCTCTGGATCAGTGGTTAGGGTGCCAGGCCCTGGCCAAACTGCAACAAAAATACAAAACAACAACAACAAAAAAACATTTTGAGATATCTAACTCCAGTAAGATTAGCCCACATCACAGAATCCCAAATCCACAGGTGTTGGTGTGGATGCACAGAGAAGGGAACACTTCTACACTACTGGTGGGAATGCAAGCTAATACGACCTTTTTGGAAAGAAGTTTGGAGAATATGCAAGGAACTAAAAGTAAACCTACTGTTCAATCCTGCAATTCCTCTACTAGGTATACACCCAAATGATCAAAAATTATTTTACAACAAAGCCATTTGCACCAGAATGTTTATTGCTGCCCAATTCATAATAGCCAAGACATGGAAACAGCCCAAGTGCCCATAGAGCCATGAATGGATTAACTGGAGTAACAAATTGTGATATATGTACACCATGGAACACTATGCAGCCATAAAAAGGATGGAGACTTTCACCTCTTTTTTTTTTTTTTTTTTTTGAGACAGAGCCTCAAGCTACCCCCCTAGGTAGAGTGCTATGGCATCACAGCTCACAGCAACCTCCAACTCCTGGGCTCAAGCGAGTCTCCTGCCTCAGCCTCCCAAGTAGCTGAGACCACAGGTGCACGCCACAACGCCCGGCTATTTTTTTTTTTTTGGTTGCAGCCATCATTGTTGTTTGGCGGACTGGGCTGGATTCGAACCCGCCACCTTAGGTGTATGTGGCTGGCGCCTTAGCCGCTTGAGCCACAGGCACCGAGCCAACTTTCACCTCTTTTATGTTTATCTGGTTGGAGCTGGAACATATTCTTCTTAGCAAAGTGTCCCAAGAATGGAACAAAAGTATCCAATGTATACAATACTACTATGAAATCAATATATAATCACCTACACATTCATATGAATTGCAAAACATAACTTTAGTCCAGAAAGTAGAAGGAAAGAGAAGAGAGAAAGAGAAGGGGAGGGTATTTGGGGGGACCTTACCTATGGTGCATGATGCAGTGGTACATTTCAAAACTATTAAGAAATGAGTATAATTGTGATGGATGTGTTACTTAGTTAAATGTAAGCATTTCACATTGTATATCAAAGCAGTACATTGAACCCCATAAGTGCATCAATGTACAAAGTTATAATTTAATAAAAAAAATTTATCCAAATTCCAAGTTATTTAAATCTAATTGAATGTAATGAATTTAGGCTTTTACACTGCCAAATGTGTGGGATTCTTTTTTTTTTTTTTTTTTTGAGACAGAGTCTTACTCTGTTGCCCTTGGTGGAATGCTATGGTGTCATAGCTCATAGCAACCTCAAACTCTTGGGCTTAAGCAATTCTCTTGCCTCAGTCCCAAGTAGCTGGGACTACAGGTACCTGACACAATGCCTGGCTATTTTTTTTTTTGTTGTTGTTGTTGTTTTAGTTGTCATTGTTTTAGCTGGCCAGGGCCTGGTTTGAACCCACCAACCTTTGTGTATGTGGCCAGCGCCCTACCCACTGATCTATGGGTGCCACTCCATGTGGGATTCTTACATATCTAACAATTACATTACTAGCCAAGAACCATCTTTTTGGTATGAATCCTTTGAAATTACTTTATGCCAGAAAGGAAATAATATTGCCTAATCATTATTTTTTTCTTTTTGAGATGGAGTCTCACTTTTTTGCCCTCTGTAGAGTGCTGTAGCATCATAGCTCACAGCAACTTCAAACTCTTGGGCTCAAGCAATTCTCTTGCCTCAGCCCCCCAAATAGCATCATAATTTTTCTTAAGAAAAAAACATTAGTTGTTCCATTTCCTGGTTGTTGTTTTGCTACATTAAGAATGTGACGGCTTGGCGCCTGTGGCTCAATCGGCTAAGGTGCCAGCCACATACACCTAAGGTGGCGGGTTCGAATCCCCAGCCTGGGCCTGCCAAACAACAATGATGGCTGCAACCAAAAAATGGCCGGGCGTTGTGGCGGGCGCCTGTGGTCC
>CAUYQV010060099.1:0-15042 GCA_963574575.1 Galagoides demidoff
GCCTGTGGTCCCAGCTACTTGGGAGGCGGAGGCAGGAGACTCGCTTGAGCCCAGGAGTTGGAGGTTGCTATGAGCTGTGATGCCATAGCACTCTACCCAGGGGGATAACTTGAGGCTCCGTCTCAAAAAAAAAAAAAAAAAGTCTATTTTAAATGTAAAAAATATGCCTTTGGGGTTGGTGCTGAAATGACGTGGCTGAGGGTTCAAATTCTGGAGCTTCTCCCCACTAGCTACGTGAGTGACCTGGACAGCTTATTTTACCTACGCTGTATTTTGGTCTCATTAATAAAATAGAGGTCATAATATTACTTCAGAGAGTCTCTGTAAATGAGGTAATGTATGTGAAATGCTTAGTCCAGGGTCTAGCCCAATAAATGTTCCTATTCCTTCTCCTTATTCCTCATATGGGCTCATTCATAGATAACTCTCGGTGACCATGGGCAAGTTCCTTGGTCACCTTGCACTTCCAGTTTCTTATTTTTTAAAAGGTCTATTTGTAGGTATTTCAGTAGACAATGGTAAGAGTAAATAAAATAATGTATCTAAGACACTTGTGACAGAGCAGAGGCTCAAGAATCATCAGGCATTTCTTTGTTTTCCTTCCCTTTTTCATTCTTTATTGATATAAACCTATATCCATATATTTCTTTATTTGTAGGAATACATGCAGGAGAGGGAGATGTATTTGTTTCTCTATTTTTGGCTGAGTAGCTTTGAGTCAGTGAGAATGTTTCCCGAATGTTATCCTACACATTATCAGACACAGGCAGTCCCCACTACATGGCAAGTCAAGGGTAGACACAGATTGGAATTCTCACGTCCTGGCTCTTGCTCTGCAGTTGGGCCATTGAGATGTTTAGCTGCGGTAGGAGCAGGAGGTCTATCAACAGTACAGCAGAATTTCATCTGCCAAATGCTGGAGTTAGCAGAGACCTAGGAAATATATTAAAAAAGCATGGCTTCTAGAATTTATTGGCAAGTTCAAAGTAATAAAAAAGCAAAATTTGATATAACCCGGGGCTCTTCACACTATCATTTTTCACCTTTGCCACATGCCGTCTAGCTGACCTAAGCTATTTCTTAGTTGGTTGAGAAAAGCAGAACGGGGAGGGATTTAGTGCTTTGCTTGAGCATGCCTTCACTTGGCTCAGGCTGATTTATATTTACAACTGTATTCCTTCCTCCAGAGGCAGTTGGAATATTGTTGGAGTGATTGTTTAAAAATATAAAACCATGTGCGAATCCAGTTGCTTGAATGCAGAGTGAAAAAAATGATGGGAGCATAAGCAGAAATGGAAGAGAAATAAAATATTGAATATATTAAAAATGAGAGGAAGGAGCAGAAATATGGCAATTATTAATGAGATTGTTTGAAAATATTTGGAAATCAAGCAGAGAAAGATAGATGAAAAACCCAGAACAGAGAAAAGTTGGAGGAATAGAAAATGTAAAAGGAATGTGATAAAAAGAAGCCCACTGACTTTGAGCTATCTCCCTAACTCCTCTTCACACCATCCACTTGATTTCACAGAAAAGTGGTCCAGAACTGTGATTTGGGGAACCAGATTGTCAGAAAGAGAGACATTATAAAACGATACTGTTTCACAGCTTAATCTCAGTCCTCTATGACCCATATTTGAGTTCTTTTCAGAACAGGCCACTGTGGCTGTGGGGACTACCTGCATATCTTTTTATGTCCTCAGGAACAAAGGGATGATGGTGCTGATTTCATGGCTAAGGACTCACAGGGTGCATGAGATGCTTAGTCATATGATTTGCTTTTTTCAGTCTGGGATCTGTGTTTCCACTTATTCAGACCCTGTCCACTATAGCCACTAAAAAGTTGCTATGGCCTTAAAGCAAAAACGGCTTAGAAATTTCTTTAACATTCTGATCATGAAGGGATGCTGGATATTATCAAACACTTTTTCTGCATCTATTGAGAGAATCATATGGTCCTTGTTTTTTAGTTAGTTTATGTGATGAATTATATTTATAGATTTACGTATGTTGAACCAGCCTTGAGATCCTGGGATAAAACCCACTTGGTCGTGGTGTATAATTTGTTTGGTGTGTTGCTGGATTCTGTTTGTTAGGATCTTGTTGAATATTTTCACATCAATATTCATTAGTGATATTGGTCTGTAATTTTCTTTTCTTGTTGGGTCTCTTCCTGGTTTTGGGATCAAGATGATGTTTACTTCATAGAATGTGTTGGGTAGTATTCCATATTTTTCTATGTTTTGGAAAAGGTTGAGTAGTATAGGTACTAGTTCCTCTTTAAAGGTTTAGTAGAATTCTGATGTGAAGCCGTTTGGTCCTGAGCTTTTCTTTTTAGGGAGATTTTGCATAGTTAATGCTATTTCAGAGCTTGATATAGGTCACTTCAACATTCCCACTGCATTCTGGCTAAGTCTTGGGAGATGATGTGCTTCCACGTATTGGTCGATTTCCTTCAGATTGTCATATTTCTGGGAATAAAGTTCTTCTTGAGGAAGCTTGCAAAGCTATAAATTTCCCTCTTAGGACTGCCTTTGTGGCATCCCAGAGGTTCTGAGAACTTGTATCTTCATTGTCATTTTGTTCTAAAAATTTGGTAATTTCCTTCTTTATCTCGTCTCTGACCCATCTATCATTCAGCATAAGGTTATTTAGCTTCCATGTTTTTGTATAAGTCTGCAGATTCCTGTTGTTCCTGAGTTCAACTTTTATTCCATGATAGTCCGAGAAGATCTTTTCGCATTTTGAAAAAAAAGCTTCAGCGATCTCTTTTCTTCATAATGTCTCTGGAGCCATCCCATAGAATTGTCTGCAACGATGAAATTGTTTTATTTCTACACTGCCCAATAGGGGTAGCCTTTAGGCACTTGTGCCTCTTCACCATTTGTGATGTGGCTAGTGTAGCTGAGAAATTGAATTTTCAGCTTTTTTTCCCCATTTAATTTAATTTATTATTTTTTAAGGAATACAGAACTACTGACCACTGTTCACCATTATTTACAATAAAAGTAAACAATATACAATTGGATAACATTCTCATTGAAGTTTTTTTTTAATGGCTTGTGTTCAACCGGTGACCCAAATACTGAAAAGTTTGAGTCCACATGTAAGGAATGGATTGGGGTAAGGAAAAAATATCCAGGTCAATAGTTTAGATTACAGAGTTTGTTCACGCATTTATGTCAGCAAGTCTGAAACTGCCAAAATGGCTTAACCATCTGATTAGGTGGCTTCTATAAGCCACACCTAGGATCAGCTTACTTGAGGAATCTTTAATGACCATTTCACTAAGTCTTATTTGTTTCCCTCATTAGAACACACCAGGATTTATCTAGTTTCCTCATCTGGGTGGTGAGGTTATTGGTAATGATAAAGCTCCTCCTTTTAGAAATTTTGTAAACACAATTTTCCATTTATATGACTATACATATAGATACAGATTCTGACATGGCTGCCTTTAAATTATCTATTTAAATTGTCCCATTAAGAATCGCCTATTAAATTTGACATAGCTTGAGGAATATTTTCTAGTCTTATGTTGCTCAGAATGATGGTATTGGAGACAGCTGGGCTTACCTGTGATTTTTGTTTTGGTGAATGTTTAAAAACAAAGAAAATCATTTACATATGCATGTTACATATACATATACAGAAACAAATTTAAAAGAAAACCCCAGAGTGATCCTTAGGCATAGAGTTAAACACAAGTGCTGACTGAATAATGGCTATGGAAAATTCCCTTAGCATTTAGAAAATGCAGAGGAAATAATATCCATGGTATCAAATGTTCTTTTCTGATAAAGGAAGCAACTAGAGCAAGCCTTTATTTATTTGTCCAAAGTAACCAGTGCTATTGATGTAAGCCCCCCCGCCCCCCAACTTTCCTAGTTCTACTTTCAAAATGAACATATGAAACTTGATTTCATAGAATGGAGTTACTGCCTCACGCCTGTCAATCAAAAACCAAGACCCAGCAAACAATTATTGAGCTTCATCTTCTGGACAAGAATGCCAAGTTAGTCTCTCATATTTGCCTCTTTTGCCAGCACCAAATCACCCTCATCTGAATCTTTCCTTTTCATGAGAAACACTAATTCCCCACTGCTGTCTGTGGCACCAATCATTCTTTCAGGATCAAGACCTCTGGCAAAGCCTCTTGGTTTGTGCTATCATCAGATTCACTCTCACATAAAAATTTTCTTTTTGTACCATTTTTTTCTTTACCAGCTTTTTGAGAATTAAGAAATGCTTCAGTTAACTCTGGATAATCTCAATTTTCTCCAGGTTCCCAAATATTGCCAGCATCTGTAAATCCCTTCCATTTCAGGAAATACTCCACCTTCCCATTTACTACTCATCCATCCAATACTTTTCCACCATAAATTCTTCAGGCTCTGCCTCTACAACCTTTTTACTCTTTCCATTCTTCTTTCCCATTTTTTTGCACTGTAGTTTTATTGGAGGTCATTTTTTGTTGCTGACTTAAAGAGCTTGTTTGTTCACCACCTCTGAGCTGCTCCAGGTTGCGGGTCTACCCTTTTTTTTCCATTTTAATTAATTCAAGTAGCCACAGGTGGCTGGTGCCTGTCCTAGTGCTCTGGGTGCTCTGAGTGCTGCTGACCTAACCTATGCTCTTCTCAGGTTCAGGCTTTGTCTGTTATACTGACTCACTCACACACAGTTCCTCATGGCACAAAGAGGCCATGATCTCATGTTGGTTTTTTTCCCTTTAAAAAAACCTTATAAATATTATGGGACTACAAATGATATGGGTTACATGGATTGCTTTTGTAATGCTTATGTCACTGCTGTAAGAGTGCCTGTCACCCAAGTAGCATTCATTGTACCAGCTTGGTAGGTTTTAAACTATCCCCTCTTCCATCTCTCTGCTGCTTGATTTCTAATGACTTTTGCTTCACTCTGTACACTTGTGTGCTTGTTGGTTAGCTCCAATTTAATAGTGAGTACGTCTGGTGTTAGTTTGTCCTTTCTTTTGATACACCACTTAGGTAATGGTCTCCAGTTCCATTCAAATGGTGGCAAAGGCATTAATTCATCCTTTTCATGGCTGAATAGTATTCCATGGTATATATACCATATTTTGTTAGTCCACTCATGAATTAATGGGCACCTGGACTGATTCAGCATCTTTGCAATTGTGAATTGTGCTGTAATTAAATATCCAAGTGCAGGTGCCCTTTTGATAAAATGACTTCTTTTCCTTTGGTTGATAGCTGATAGTGAAGTTGCTGGGTTGAGGATTCTGTGAGGAATCTCCATACTGTAGGAGGTTGTACTAACTTGCAGTCCTGCCAATAGTGTATAGGCATTCCTTTCTCTCTACATCCATGTCAGCATCTATTGTTTTAGGACTTATCTTTCTGGCAAGCCCCACCTACTGACAGGGGGGTCAATTCACCCTTAATGGCATTTATTGACTCAGTCATACAGGGTGTGGTTGATTCTCACAAGCATCACCTACTGTTTCAGAGATTAAACTGGGCATATCCGTTGCACTGATTAGAAGACCCACATGGGCACACTAGCTCTCTAGCAATAGATCCCAACCAAAATGAAAATATTGAAATAAAGGGTTTCAAATTTGGATTATAAGGAAACGTAATGAAATTTTTTCCAAGAGAAAATGGAAGACCAACTCAAAGACACCAGAACAGCGCAAAGATTTACTAAAGAGATAGACATATTAAAGAGAAACAAATAGAACTTCTGGAAATGCAAAATTAATTTAAGGAAATATGAAACACAGTAGAAAGTGATAAGCATGAACTAGGCCAGATAGAAGAAAGAATTTTGGAGCCTGAAGACAACTCTTTTTAATTAACTCAGATGGTCAAAAATAAAGAATAAAGAACCATGTTTATTTTTCATGTTATGTGTCTATTTCTTCCCATTTGTCCTCACTCTATTGTGGATTCAATATAATAAAAAAAGATCTAAGTATCTTCTTTGTATAGTGCTTAATAATTCACAAAATGTTTTTATACACACTATTTAGTTTGATCGTCATAATAGATTTAACTAGAAACTAAGATTTTCTTAAATTTTCTTCCCAAGTGAAAGATTCCTAACTGAGCTGATCAAGTAAAGAATGTTTGACAACATAAACATCAGTGATAAAAGTGTACCTAAAACAGCTCAGGATGATAATGTGAAAAGAACGCTGAACTACACACCAGAGATCTGTGCTTGCCATGGATGATGATAGTGATAATATTAATTATAAGAAAACAGTAGTAATAAGACATTATTATCTACTTACAATATTCCATTTATTGTACTAACTGATCTACATTCACTGACTTTATTTAACCCTCACAGCAATTACCTGGAGATTTTGCAGATGAAGACAATAAAGATTAAAGAGGTTAAGAAATGTGTTCAAGATAATATTCCTTAGGTAGGTGAAGTTGTCTTGGGTAGGTCCTTTACTTCTCATAGCTTATTTATTTCTCTTCAAAATGAGGTTGCTGAACTAGGTAATATCTAAGTTCTAGCTCTCTGTTGCAAAGACAGCTGAAATATCTATATCAGTAATCAATGATTTGATTTGGGGCATTGTCCATTCTAATATTGGTGTGTGTGTTTGAGAGTGCATTTGTGTGTGTGTTTGAGAGTGTGTGTATGTGGGGGTGTGTTGGGGGGTATGTTGCAATTTTCTCAATTGTGGGAAAATGTAGCAATAGGGTAGAATAACTCTTTTGAAAATTTTTTTATTGATCTTGTTTCAAGGCAACATACTTCTAACTAATTATTTGACATCTGTTATCAGATTTGAATTCATATTTGAAACCCTATCCTCCAATGGGGTGACATTAAGATGTGGCATCTTTGGTAGGTAATTAGGTTTAGAGGAGGTCACAAGGATGAAGCCCCCATGACAGGATTGATGCCCCCTAAGGAGAGGAGAAGACGCTAGAGCTTCCTGTCTCTGCCATGTGAGGCTGCGGGGGGGAAGGCAGCTGTTGGCAAACCAGGTGTAGGGATGTTCCCCAATAACCGAATCTGTCGGCACCTTGATTTTGGACTTCCCAGCCTTTGTGAAATAAATTTCTATTGTTTAAGGCCACCAACCCTATGGTATGGTATCTTGTTATAGTATTCCAAGCTAAGGAAGTATCTTCTAGAATATCACTGAGAATATAAATTAGATTTTTAAAATGTGAGGATAATTATACTGACCACACTAATTTGTTATAAAGGTTAAATGAAATGATGTTTATTGAAAAGAAATATAGTCCAGGGGTTAAGAGGATGGATTCTAGCAATATACTGCCTGGCTTATAGCCTTTCTTCACTACTAGCTGTGGCACCTTGGGAAACTACTCTTTATTATTATTATTTTTTGCTGCAGTTTTCCCCTCGGGGGAATCAAGAGAACAATCATTGTTACAGGGTTGAATTAACTATTATACCATAAAGAATTTGTAACAGGGCCATGAACATTTAAAACAGGGACATAAGTGCCATATTAGTATCAGCTATTTCATTATTATTATTATTATTATTTACTACATTAGCTCATTTTTAATAGGGGCAGTTACTCTCATTATCTACTTGGAGCTTTTCTCTTAATCCCTCATTCATTATTTTTCTTAACATGCCAACTAATTTATTTTGTGTCTGCTCTCATTTATGATCCAAAGTCTGAACAGATCAATCAGCTTTTCTGGCCGGTGTGAGTGCCTCCTGCGCTTTGTATTGTGATGAGTGGGCATCATCAGAGATGGGCAAGGCTGCAAGAAGTGTCAGCAGGCAACACTCCTGAACACTGGCGCCCATGCGTGACAGATGGTCTGGTGGATGCAGGGAATTGGCCTGCGGTGAGGGGATTTCACATTTTGCTGTGGGATGATGAGTTGCACTGTGATCTGTGGGCCTCCCCAGGACATAGGTCCTGTCTGTCTTCAGTGTGCTGGAAGATGATGGTCCAGCAGACATGGTCTCCTTGAAGGAGGAGAGAGGCTGTAAGGTTGCAGCCCTGGTGATTTGGTGGAGTAGATGGCAGGCACGTTAATGATGCTCTCATCCCTGTCTCACCTAAATGATTTTGAGGTTCCATGTGGGTGGGTCGGATTCCATCTGGTTCCCAATGGAACCAGAATTTTCCCTTCAAAATGTTCTTTGTTTAAATCATCTCAATGGGAAATTAGGAAACTGGTAAAATGGCAAAGATATATTCTTAGATTCTTCAACTTTCCAAAGAAAGTTCCTGGCAAATATAGTTATTTTATAAAAGTTTAATGTATATTGATTCTTAAGAAACAATGTGCTTACCATGATTGATATTCTGTAGAGGATATTATTGAAAGTGTGGCTGGACTATTCTTTTTTTTTAAATTCCATTACCTGCTAGTCATTAAGTGATACAAGGTTAGAGTAATGCAAATTGAGGCTGAGAAAGAGACAGACACTCTTTTAGCAGAATTATCAGTCAGAATAAGCTAAGTGAAAATAATTAAATTTCAAAGTGCCCATTTGTCATATAACTTATGTTATTAGTATTCAATATGCAATATTTGTAAATTAAAATTATTAAAAAATATATATTGACTGCTTCAGAAATGTGATTATCTTTTAGGTTCTGTCTTCTGAAGGTAGGCCTTGGGTGAAAATATTTTTCTGTTTCTTTTATTCTTCCTCAAGATCCAAAGTTTTCTTCTGTTCTCTATCCCACACTTCACCCTGTTCTGTTCAATGGGGTGAGAATATGCTATGACCGTGAGCAGAAGCCCTCATCTTAAGAAGGCAGAGTTGGGATGGTGGAAATTCCATGGACTTTGAAATCAAGCCAGAGCCAGGTTTGACTCCTGGGCTTAAGGACATTTCTTAATTTTTTTGAGATTTCATTTTCTTTAAAAAATAGGAATACCATTGTTTATTTCATGGAGTTTTATGAGAATTCAATTGTATACCATGGGTAAAGCACTAGCACACTGCCTTACACAGATGAAGTCTTCAATACATTTTAATTCCTTTCTCACTATAGGAATCAGTGAACAAGAAGGTTCACTAAGAAAGGGACTCAAGTAAAGGTAGAAGGAAAAAAAATTCCCATATTTTTTATAAACAAGCCAACCTCTAGCCTCCAGAGTAGTTATTTTGCTAAAATTATATTCTCTACACATAGTACTTAGTGTTATCAAATACCGTAAGAGTGACTCAGGGTTCCTGGGGGAGAACCGACTGATGCAGGTAACGTTGATTTCAGCTCCACCAAGTGCCTATCAGTCTGTACCAGTCAGAAGTTCATGACTATTAACCCCTTGCTAGGAGGTTACTCCCACAAAGCATTTAATTAAGGAATTATAGGTATGTCCAAGTGGTTGCCATATCTCTGCATAGGAAAAATTCACTTACATATTCGAACCATTGCTGCCGTCTTTTAGAGCTTAGAAGTTTATAATGGTGGCAGCCCCAGTCACAAGACCTAATTTGGGCCTCTCTTCCAATGTCCTGACATATTTTGAATGTTGATTCTCCACTTTGGTCCGGTGTTTCTGACAACTCTCTCTCCCTGTTGTGCACTGAGGGCAGACTCTTTCTGCTGATATAACCTGAATCATTGTCGAGAGGAGGCATTTTTGTGCCAGGCCATGATTACTACCCTCTCTGCTTCTTGTTGGGAAATTGTGCTTAAGACCTAAAAGCTGCCTCCTAGGGAAATTTTTTTAAAAATAATTTTTAATTTTAAAACAGTTTTGGATTTACAGGAAAATTTCAAAGGTAGTAAATAGAAATCCCATATCCCACATGCCCAGTGTAGACTATTACCTGTGGCCTGATGTGTGTTCTGTCCTGGGGAAGGTTCCACGTAGACTTGTGCAGAATTTGCGCTCTGCTGCTGTTGGGTGAAGTGTTCTAGGAATGCCTCTAAGTCTAGCAGTTTTGCGGTGTTGTTCAAGTATTCCATTTCCTTGTTTGTCTTTTCTCTAGTTCCATTTTGTACTTGAAGTGGGACGTCTAGATCTCCAAATGTTGTGGAACTATTTCTCCCTTCAAGTCTGTGTATGGGCCATGCTTTCTCGTTATTTGCCTGCCTTACGATTTTTTGTTGCAACTAGACATTTTGAATGTTGTCATGTGGCAGCTCTGGAAATCAGATTATCTTTCTTTTTGGGGAGTTTGTTATTGCCGCTTATCACACTTTTTAAAGACCTTTTCTGCTTAATTTTTTTAGAGTGGGTATTCTTTGTTATATACAAACTCTCTTCACTTTGTGGCTGTAAATTTGTTTGGTTTCCGTAGATGCAATAGATTGATTCTGGCAGTTTCCCCAAGGATCTTGGCTATTTCTGTGGAGGGACACACTTTGGACTTCCCTACCATATCATTTTTACTGCCCTCACCCTCCTCCATGGTTACTAACAACTTAAATTAGCATGATCTCTTTGTTAACACTTGCTGAACCAGTATGGATACATCATTATTAGCTAAAATCCATACTTAATTACGATTTACTAAATCTTTACCTCATTCAAATTTGCTCCATTTTCCTGTTTCAGGGCCCCTCTCAGGATCCCACTCCATGCAGTGGTCATCCTTGCAGAAGCTCCTCTCAGCTGTGACTGTTCCTCAGACATTCTTTGTTTTTGGTGATCTTGACAGTTTTCAGAAACACTAGCCAACTGTTTGGGAGAACATTGTCAGTTGGGATTTGTTGTCAATCCTGATGTTTTTCTCATGATTAGACTGGGGCTGTGAGTTCCAGGAGGAAGGCCTCAGAGGTAAGCTGCCATTTTCATCTCATCTTAGCAAGAGTGCATGCTGTCAACACGACTCTTCACCCTTGATATGACCTTCATTACCTGACTGCGGTGGTGTTTGTCAGGTTTCTCTACTATACAGTTAGTCCCTCCCACCTTCTTTTCAATGACATCCTCTCTGGGAGGAATTCACTATGCATAACTTTAAGGTAAGGAGTGGATAGTCAGGGTCTTTCTTTTAGAGGGCAGAGTATCTACATAAATTATTTGGAATTCCTCTGCATGGGAGTTTCTTCTTTTTTTCTCCTATTTCTTTACCTATTTCTTTTCTCATTTATAGCAGTATGGATGCTTAGATAACTATTTTTTTTTGTTTGTTTTTTTGAGACAGAATCTTAAGCTGTTGCCCTGGGTAGAGTGCAGGGATGTTGTAGCTCACAGCAACCTCCAACTCTTGGGCTCAAGCGATCCTCTTACCTCAGTTTTACTATTTTTAGTAGAGACTGGATCTCGCTTTTTCTCACACTGGTCTCAAACCCGTGAGCTCAAGCAATCCACCCACTTTGGCCTCCCAGAGTGCTAGGATTCTAGAGATGAGCCACATTGCCCAGCCTAGATAACTGTTTTATACTTTGGGTTCCTATATATATACTACCTGCCCAACTTGTCCCAGCTTTGGCCATTGGAGACCTTTTCAGGTGGTTCCCATGTCCTAGGGAATATTTCTTACCCTCTTCACTATATTTGCTCTGGCTAGAATCTCACTGACAGCAAATTCTTTGCTTAAAGCTGCAGTTGATCTTTCTGATGTATAACAGTCTAGCGCTGATTAATATTTTTTGCCATAGGATCTTCAAAATAGTTTCTCTTCTCAGCTTTTAAATTTAACAAGTTTTAGGTCATGTGCGTGTCACTGTTCATGTCTGTGATCCTCGCACTCTGGGAGGCTGAGGCAGGTGGATTGCTTGAGAAAAAGAGTTCAAGACGAGCCTAAGCCATCTCTACTAAAAAATAGAAAAATCAGCTGGGTGTTGTGGTTGGGTGCCTATAGTCCTGGCTACTTGAGAGGCTGAGGTAAGAGGATCTCGTGAGTCCAAGAGTTTGAGGTTGCTGTGAGCTATGATGCTACAGCACTCTATCCAGCGTGACACAGTGAGACTCTAATTCTAAATAAATTTAACAAGTTTGAATAGTGTTTCCTTGTTATGGCCTTTTTCTGAACATGCGCACACTCTTCTGGTATTAATTTTCCCTTTTATTGTTTTCATATTCTTTTCCAACAGGCTCTGTTCAGTTTATGGTTTTTTATTTGGCTTCTTACATTGCTCTCTTTGCTTCTCTGACTCACATGGTGACAGTATTGTTTCCTGAACCCTAGTGCCTTTTTAATTTCTCCTTTCCCTTTGCTTTCTGACCCAACATTAGCTTTTCTAACTTTCTCCTCGCATGTGAATAGTCCCCAGATGGAGAGATACGAAGCCAGGGAGTCTGAGGTTTGCCACTCATTCTTTGTTCAAATGTGTCTTCATATATTGGTCCTCCTGAGTAGAACAGTCCCCCCTGAAAGACAGCATTGCTATCAGAACAACATCTGATCCAGAACAACTCTTCACCTGTAATCACCTTGCTGATTTTCCTTTAATAAGTCCCCTCTTTGCTTTATTTTAACTTAGACCTAGTTCCATAGTTGTTCTGAATATGTTTCCGCAGGGCACCCCCTCAGCAATAATTTTGTTCCTTTGAAATCCACACAGTGAGTCTTTGCGTTCTTTATAACTGATGTTCCTGGGATTTCTCCTCTCAAATCTGATCTGATTCCTTAACCACTTGGAAGATCTATCCCAGATTTTAAGGGGAGGTGATTCAGTTCTTACAAAATGGTTATTATTTCGAGAGAGATCTTTCTAGGAAATTAATATATCTGCTCTCCAAGACTTTTTTTCCTTTTATCTGATAGATTTCTTTCTTTCTTTCTTTCTTTTTTTTTTTTTAGGTATTAGGCTTTCCTTCTGAATGCCCTTTTCTATTTTTTTCTTCAAAACAGGTTGGACTTGAGTGTATCACCTTTGTAATTCCATAGTTCTTGCTCCTAATTTCATATCTGTCCAATCTGTGTTTTAAGATTCTAAAATTTTTAAGGGGATAGCTCTCACATTACTACTCCGTTTGAAGCTTTCTATTTTATTTTTCTTCTTTCCCTACCTTTTTGCTGATAATAATAAATAAAGCTCTTTTTAAAAAGTTACTCAAGTTTCTTCTTGGTTCTTGGGATAAATCGGAATCACAGAGCCAGGTGAATGACAGGCACAGGCCTTTATGTTGCTTTCACAGTTTTGGGGCATGCAATAGACTCAGTCACTTATTTTTCAACCTTGGCCTAGAAAGGAGGCACATTCACTTTGTATTGGGTCCTTCCTTCTATGTTTGCCACCATAGTTCGAATCTCTTAACAGTTTCTTTAATTATCAAACTCAGAGCCTTCTTACTACTGTGTGGTTGAGGTGACTGAAGGATACAGAGAGGTCACTTGAATTCAAGTTTGGTTTTGTCTCTTCCAGTGCTTTGCCCCCTTAAAAAGAGCACACACACCTACAAAACAACATAATTTAATGAAGTTTCTATAGTAGGCAGGCATACCCAGATCGAGAGCTAAGAATATTATGCTACAAATTTGTCAGAGTTTGAATTCAGCTGCTGTCCAAATTTCAGGCCTAGTAGGTTGAGATTTGGCTGAGAATCCATTGTATCAACCTCATACAAGATATTGTACTAGGAAATAAAACATGTCTAAGTTTACAATACCCACATACAATACCAGGGTTGAAGTTACTGGAAATTTGCTTTAGACATTAGAATTTTTCCTATGTATTATCAAGTCTTCGCTTTTGACCTGGAAAATATGTGAATAGTGAATAATCTATTTCCTCCGGGAATCAAGTCCTGACCTGAGCCATATTTGTTGGGAGTGGGTCTCTGCTGATACAACCTCTTCTTTGTGAAATATTGATAGCCATGGATTTATCTGTGATGCCCAGTTTGTTTTAGCTTGTGAGTTTTAGATGTTTTAGCTTTCTGTAGATGTTTCCTGGGGATTTTGAAAATGAGAATAGAGGGTTGAGGGGGTTGTCATGTGCTCAGTATTTCCAGCTCCTACTTAGTCTAAAATATGTCTCTGTCCTTTTATATGTGCGTGTGTGTATACACAGACATATATGTTTAAGATTGCATTTGAATACAGAAGTTATGTTGCTGAGACATTTGAATGTTTTTACTCTCTAGAGACATGAAAATCCCCATTTTTCTCACCTCATTAAACTTTTTGTGGGGAGCAAATAAAATACAGAATTAAAAAGGATAAAGGAACCTTAAAACTCATAGGAATATGAGTTAAGATGAGGGATTTTGTTTTTCTTGTCACTAGTGTGTCATTCAGTCATTTGTTTAACCATGAATTCACAAATTAAAGCCACAGCAACAATGTGCCCGTTGTTGGGGCACAATGTGGGCTTGGAGCAAGACAGCAAATAGCTCAGGCCATCATAACAAGGCTTCACAAAGTGTGTAGCTTAAACAATAGAGTTTTTTCCCCACCATGTTGGAGGCTGTAAGTCCAAGACCAAGGAGACAGAAGGGTTGGTTCTACCTGAAGGCCACGAGGGAGAATCCATCCCCCCCATTCCATACTTTTGGGTAGTTTTCTGGCAGGCATTAGTATTGCTTGGGTGGCAAATGCACCACCCTCAGCCCTATCTTCATGTTCACGGGGCATCCTGCATCGGTGCAGATCTGTGCTTGAATTTCTCTCTTTTATTAGTGCACCAGTCGTGCTGGATGATGGGCCTGCCTGACTCCATATGATAGCATACTAACCAATGACATTTTCAGTGACCTTATTTCCAAATAAGGTTACATTCTGAGGTGCTTGAGTTTAGGACTCCAACATGTGAATTTTTAGGGGAATGATTTAATTCATAATACCCACATATCATCTGCCTAATCATCTACCTCGTACTAACCAATGACATCTTCAGTGATCTTATTTACAAATAAGGTTACATTCTGAGGTACTTGAGTTAGGATTCCAACATATTAATTTTTAAGGGAATGATTTTTAGGGGAATGATTTAATTTGTAATACCCACATATCATCTGCCTAATTGCCTCATGCCTGTAACCTTAACACTCTGGGAGGCTGAAGCAGGTAGATTGCTTGAGCTCAGAAGTTCAAGACTAGCCTGAGCTAGAGCAAATTCTGTCTCTAAAAGTAGCCGGGTGCTGTGGTGGGAGCCTGTAGTTTCAGATATTCGGGAGGTTGAGT
>CAUYQV010060104.1:0-32138 GCA_963574575.1 Galagoides demidoff
CCTGTGGTCCCAGCTACTTGGGAGGCGGAGGCAGGAGACTTGCTTGAGCCCAGGAGTTGGAGGTTGCTATGAGCTGTGATGCCATGGCACTCTACCCAGGGGGATAGCTTGAGGCTCCGTCTCAAAAAAAAAAAAAAAATCTTTCTTTCTCAGGGCTCTTAATCATTTAATCATGGCAACCTACCTCTCTTACCAATAAGTGTCTATATATCACAAATTAAGGCCTGGGCAATTTTGCTCTTTCCTAGGGTGATTTATATACTTTTAGTTTTAACTACTGTGTTTCCCCGAAAATAAGACACTGTCCTATATTTTTTTCTCAAGAAGACACACTAAGGCTTATTTTCAACGGATGTCTTCCCTCTCCTGGCCGAAATGCATAGCCACGCCCATGACTAGGTCTTATTATCAGGGTAGGGCTTATATTTAACAAATGCATAGAAGTCCTGCTAGAGCTTGTTTTTTGGTTAGGTCTTATTTTCGGGGAATCACAGTAGTGATTCAAAGCAAATGGCTTTTAAATCAATATTTCTGCCTCATCAATCCTTCATTCACGGCTGATTTTTTTCAGCTATCAGGTACTTTTTGTCTCAGAAGGAAACTTCTCTCCAAAGGCAAGTTTCCGTAAACCCACAAACAAAAGTGACCTCCTATTTTGAATTCTAATAGCATGTTGTTCCGCTGAAATTATCACTGTCATATATTCATAATGAGTCATTTATCATGGATGTGTTGAATCCTTCATACTGGATTTTATGCTTACTGAGCAATTTTTATTGTTCTGTACAGTGCATACGCGATCTGCTATAGTGGATGGTGCATAGTACATGTCCACAAATGTTAGTGAAATTAATATATGAATGAACAAACCATCTCCGATATTTATGTCCCTGTTTCTGGTATTTCATTGGCCAAATAGAAATGAAATTATAATTTAAAGACCAACATATTTCTGTCCATTTGTCACAGAGACACTATTCTTGGAATGTAATGTTTAACAGATTTCTTAGTGTTCCTTTTTATAACCAGACATTTTCATTAAAATGTACGAAAACAAGGCTGATATGCAAAATAGGACATAAGGCTAAAGGCCACAAGGAAAGCAAATTTAGCAACATTTAGTAAGAAAGTGGAGAAAAGAGGTTTAGGTATATTTTAATCACCATTCAGTCTGTAAATAACTAAATGTTTAATCATGAAAGAAATGTATGTTGTTTTGGATTTTTGTACACATGTGTCAAAAGCTGATATTTTCAGACAATTTCATTACCTTAGTGATTTCATGAATTTCCTCTACTTAAAATCCAAATAAACTTGTAACTATTTAATAGAGATGTCTGTATAGTCTCTGTTGTATTATCATTTTTGTTGTTCATTTACTCATTTTTTTCTTTCTCTGTGTAATAGAATTTATAAAACCAATTTATTATTGGCTGTGCAGTGTTTTGGACATAAACATTTGTGAGCTCATGACAACATGTGAAATCTTATATTTTAAAAATTTGTATTTCTCTAGTGATGTATGAGAATTCTTATTGTTATTTTTTTGCTAGAACTTTTTATGACAGTTTTTTAATAGGTATTTTAATAGGTGTGAAATGGTATCTGATTGTAGATTCAATTAGCATTTCTTAATGACTTGCAGGGTTGAGCATCTTTTCAAATAATTTCCCACTTGTGTATCTTCTCCAGGGAGGTGTGAGGTTTGTTACGTATTCTATGTACCAGTCCATTGTCAGATTTGAAGATATTTTCTCTCTGTACCTTGTCTCTTTATTCTTAGTGTTTTTCACAGAGCAAAAAATTTTTAAATTCGATTACATCCAATTTTTTTTTCTTTAATAGATTGTGCATTTGGTATTGTATCTCAGAATCTTTTCCTATCCCAATGTCATGATGATTATCTATTTTTTTCCCCTAAAGTTTTAGTTTTTTATTTGGGGCTGTGATTCATTTTGAATTTTTGTATAAGGCAGGACATAGAAAAGTTTAATTTTTCTGCCTTTTTTTCTTATTGTTGAAAAGATGATTCTTTTTCTGTGGAAGTGACTTTGCACCTTTGAGAAAAGTCAATGGACCACATCGTGTGGGATTATTTATGGGCCCTTTAATCTGTGCCATTTATTTATGTGTCCATTTTCCCAACAATTCGACATGTTTTTGAGCTGTATAACTTTATGGTAAGTCTTGAACTAAAGGGAGAGGATGACTTTTTCTTCATTTAAAAAATGGTTTTGACTTTTAGTTCCTTTGCTTTTGTATATTTTAAAATCAGCTCGTCAATATCTACCAAAAATTCTCACCAAGTTTTAAATAGCTTTTAGGATGCAGATCCCATGCATATTTTAATAAAGTTACAAATATATATTTTATTTTTATAGCTATTGTAAACTGGATTTTGAAAATTTTAGTTTCAAATTCATTGAGGGTATATAGATGTGTTTTTTTGTATATTGCTCTTTTATAATGTGAAAACTCATTTATTAGTTCTAGGAGCTTTTTTTATAACCTTCTTGATTTTCCACATACTCAATTATGTTATCTGCAAAAAGGGTCAGTTATATTTCTTTCTTTCTAGTCTGTATTGCTGTTATTTTCTTCTTGCCTCATTCCTGAGGATATTTGTTACTGAATAAACAATTCTGGGTTGACTTTTTTTTTTTCCATAAACTACTTTTTAGAGCACTTTTAAGTTCACAGAAAATGTTGACTGGAAAATGGTAAGTTCCCATGTACTGCTACTATACACATATGAATGGATACATGGTCATTTCTGAACCCACAGTTTCTTAAAGTGGGTCCTGGGAATGTCTGGGAGTTAGTGTAACATGTTTTCAAAGCTCTCTGTGGAAATATTTTTGTTTTTTATTTCAATTATAAAATGTAAGTTTTTTGTTTTT
This sequence comes from Galagoides demidoff, assembly GCA_963574575.1. NCBI lineage: Eukaryota > Metazoa > Chordata > Mammalia > Primates > Galagidae > Galagoides > Galagoides demidoff. Next base: position 2,901 of record CAUYQV010060104.1, read on the forward strand.
TTTTTTTTTGCCAATTTGTTGATCTTATAAAAACATATTGCTTAGAAGCTTAGAGTTATCAGGTCCTACTGAGTAAAAATTAGAATCAAAGTTAACAGGTTAACACCAAATATCTTCCCTGTAGGTTATTTAAACGAAGTTTTCCTAGTCCTTCCAGTGGAAAGAAAATTAGAAAAAAATTGAATTATAGTAAGGCACAACATTTTGTCCATGCCATAGCAGTAACTATCAAGTTCAGGTTATGTTTCCTGGATGGATTTTAGTGAAATGACATTATCAATCACAGTAAATGAGTGGGGCTACTTAATCTGATCTTTGTTTAGTAACTTTTTGAGTTTTGTTTATATTAATGTTTTTGTACATACATAAGTAACATAAGGAAATCAATTCAGGTCTACCCTGAGGGTCTGTAATTTTTTGTATACATACGCACATATACATACATACACATATATACACACAGAGATGTGTAAGAATTCTCTTGCTCTGATTGCTTACTAGCACTTTATATTTCAGTTAGGTGGTTATATATAACTGGATATTGATAAATATGTATGTCTTTCTAGAGGAACCCTGATGTAATGAAGATGCATTACTCTTTGTAAAACTTTGGGGTCTAGGAGGTAGATGGAGGGGGTTAATGGGAAGAGGAAGGTCACTGTGCTTACAGTTAATTTCATAACTGATTTCCTGTTTTATTTTTTATTGTACCACTTAGCACCTGCTGACTTTAAAAATATGTCTAAAGATCTCTAATCATGACTCGTTATAATTTTAGTAATAAGGTTTCTAAGAAAATAGGACTTCTGGGTGGAAGTCATTTTGGGGGATAATTTGAAAATCAGACATTGATAAGATAAGGACTTGCAAAATATATAATAATGAGAATTATAATAATACATACAAATTAACATATATTGATCTCTCAAATCTAAATGCATTAATAGATTATTTCTTTTATTGGCCATGACCTGACCATCTGTGAGTTTGCAGCTAATAGTCCCATTTCATAGAAGAGATAGCAGTGGGACAGAAAAGCAATTTTCTCAAAGTCTTCTAATTTATAAGCAGTAAATCTTGGGTATAAACCCAGGTAATCTGATTGGATTGCAGAGTATACATTCTCAGGCAATATACTAATATCACCATCCTACATGGTAGAAGAAATTTGAGATTCTAAGAAAAGGCAAACAAATAAGAAGTGGTTAGGAATCAATAAATATCCATTATTTATAATTAATAGATCTTGATGCTATGTGCAGAAGATTACTGATTACTCTGACATTTAAAGAGAAAGAAAAAAATTATACTGTAACTGAAGTCTCCTTCACATTTATAATGTTAATTGATGGTAAGCTAGTTTATCACCATCCTCAAGCATTGTACAGTAGCTTGGTAAAATGATTTCCTATTGACTAAAGCCCCAAAAGTTTAGATGGCAGTATTATAAAACAGTCGGAACATGGTGTGTAACATGGCCCCATTTCCAAAACTGACAATTTCAAGATAGTGCTGGTTTGGGGGGCATAGATAATATTCTCTTGTGGTTTATCTATTGAGAAGAAAATATTTCGTTGGTTTATAGGTTTATGTTACACAAAAACTGGAGTCTCTGAATGAGGTAAGGTCATTACTGCCATTAATAGGCCTTCTGCTATCAGGAATAAATAATAAAAATGACCTAAAGACTCTGTTCCTGGAAACTTGGACCATTTTATTATTAAACTCAATAAACTCCACAGGAATGACCAATAAAATGTGTCAAAATTGTTCCCAGGGAGTAAATTTAGATCTGGTTACATACAGATGATAGAAATGTTTCTTCCCCAGTGAACAATATAAAGAGAGACTTTTAATTTTGTTTCAAAGGCAAATCAGGAGATTATAAATAGGTCACTTAAATAAGTCCAAAGGTGGATTCACTTTAGATGTAATTGGATATGAGGGCGTAATCAATGTTGTTCAGTACGAGGGCTTCTTTAGCAGATAGCTTTAGGAAGGTACTAGGAATGATTTTGATTGTTCTGACTTAATTCCTGTTCATTATCAAGGATTGAATTCCTGTGGTCTGTAGTGGCTCTGATTGGTCAGCTTGGGTCATGGGTTTACACAAAGGCAGAGCCATGTGATTGAGAAAACAGTGTATGGTCATGTGACATCCTCTTTGGTTGTCCAGAGGATATTGTCTCTTTCTGAAAGTATTGCTACATAGAATGTGACCATGAAATAGCTGGAGACCATCTGGCTTATGATGTGGGGAGAGCCTGTCTACAAGGCTGTGCTCATTCTGAATACTCGTTAGTGAATACTTCTGACTCCTTGACTTTTCAACACATAGCAAGCTTATATTTCTCGGTCCCCATGTATCAATGGTATTGTGATTTTCTCTGGACAGTAAACATGAGAGGAAACGATGTCATTTCTGAGTGGAGGATTTAATGACTGGTAGAAAGCTCTCTCCAGAGCTTTCTCTTTGGCACAGACCCTGGAAACGTTTGAGATGGTGTTTGCTCCATTAGATCTTTATTTCTGAGTTATTACTGTGATCATGTACTCCCTGTTGATTCTTAATAGGCACATTATATAAGCAAAAAAGAATAGTTTTAAAAATCATTGAATTATTTTTCTCTGTACCATGATGCAGCCCATCTTGAGGATGCTAAAACTATGTCAATTTCATTTCTGGTATTAGATAGCCAGGTTCATTTAATTCTTCCAACTATTATATGGCGCAGGTATTGAGGCAAATACTGCCAATGACTGTCCCTGTATTTCTTCCTTCCATAATCAGTTCTTTAATTTTCATATCGGGTATACACAGATGCTTGGTGACAAATTGTCCTGTATCTTTCTAAGTCATTTGTCATGGACTTCATTAGCGCTTTTTATAAAACTGAGGCCAGTGTATCTATCAGGAAATATTGTCCCTACTGTCCTCTCATAGGTTCTGTATATAAACATTGAAAAGAAGTAAGACTTCTTTCTTTCTAGATTACATAAAACCTGAATGAAACGATTATATGCTTTGATGCTACATTCTACATGAGTAATAGCTCAGAGGCGTCACCCTGTACAATTTCCCAAACTCCTCTCATAAAATCATAAGTTCTTATGGACTTATAAACCATATTTATCTTTTCTTTCCTCAAGTGTTTTTTTCTTACACTAGAACACCAAGGAAGCAAAGAGTTTATGTTGCTTATTAACTAAAAGCACAATAAAACAAAAATAGCCATAATGAAATATGTAAAGTTGAAACGAGCATAATATACAACATTACCTTTATCTTTCTGTAACTGGAAATTTTAGTCTAAGAATCAAGGTATAACAGAGAGGAATTTGTAATGTGAGTTTCAAAATCAAGATGCAAATTTCAGAAGAAATGGGAAGAGGTTTCCAGGCTTTAAAATTCTTTCATTCATAAAGGGCAATACAAGAATTAGACTGTTGAAGATTTTGCATGATTTTGTGAAGAGGGTTTCGTTGGTGTGAGCTGTGCAGTGATTCCTGCCACTGACCAAGGGGCAGTGTGCTTGGGGAAAAGCACTTCATAGGGACCATGGAGATTTGGAGATGCGACTTACAGTTACAGGCATATAGGACACTGGTGTCTGATTTTTTTTTTAATTGAATGGTAACTATGTACATTAATGCACTTCTGGGGTATAGTGTGGGGTTTTCACATGCAATCCGAAATACTTCCATCAAACTGGTCAACACAGCCTTCATGTCATTTTCTCAGTTATTATTTTAAAACGTTCACAAACTACTCTTAGAAAGATTCACTTGTACCCCTGTAAGACAAACCTCAGAAGTGATCCCTCTAATCCCCCTCCCTCCACCCGTTCCCCTCTCCCTTCTCCCCATATTCTTAGGCTTTTTGGTTATAGCTTTCAATAAAATGTATAAATTAGTTTCATAATAAAAGTGTGTACATTGGATACTTTTTCCTCCATTCTTGCGATACTTTGATCTCTCGACTTTTTAAGAATGTCTATTCAGAAAGGGGTATGTGAGAAATAGGTATCAAAGGAGAGTGTATCTAGCTCAGTCCTGTGATCCACTAAGATAAATCTGTGCCTTCATCTCTGCCCTTGACAAGCCTTCTTCCAAATGTAGTTGAAAAGTTTACGTTGTATAATTTATGCACATCTACTCACTTGTGCTATAAGAGCCATCAGTGAAACAAATCTGGGGGCAAAAGAGAGAAACTATTTTAATACCTTAGGTAAGTAGTCTACTGAAATTATAATGACTATAATTATAATTATAATCATTTCCCTAATAGAAAATAAATACCACTATTTATTCAGTTACTAGGATCATTTGCTTGTTTTATCAGCCAAGGTTTTCTTGTCTAAGAGCTAACAGTGAAACTGTCCGTCTCATATAAAACTTTTTTTAAATGATAGCTTTATTGAGATATAATTTACATAACCTAAAATTCATACCTTTAGAGTGTAAAATTAGGCACTTTTAGTATATTCACAGAGCAGTTAAATCATGATTACTAACAAATTTCAGACTATATCACCACGGCAAGAGTCCCCATGCTTACTACAATCAGCCTAATTCCCTACTACCAATCTCATTACAACCATTCATACATAATTTATTTTATTATTCTGGAAATTTTATGTAGATAAAATTATACAACATGCAGACGTTTGTACCAAGTTTATTTCACAAAGCATAATGCTTTCAACATTTATCATTGTCATATCTCATATCAGTGATTCATTTCTTTTTATGGCTGAGTAATATTCCATTGTAATGACATTTTATTTTTTTCATTTCTCTTGATTTTATAACTAGGAATGCATTTCCTTTTTCATATAGTAGCTATGTTTAATATTTTGGGGAATTGTCAAATTATTTTCCAGTGAGGCTACATCAATTATAATTCTACTGACAAGGGAGGAGGGTTCCATTTACTTCACATCCTCATCAACACTACCTGTATTCTTTTTATTTTAGCTACCCTAGTAGATATGAAGCGCTATCTTAATGCAGTTTTGACTTACATTGTCTTATGACTAATGATATTACCGTAATTGTTTGGCTTTATAGTTGTTTTTTCCATTACTAAAAATAAACTATTAAAGTCTTTAATATTTACTGTTGAATGGGTAGACTTCTTCCTTTATTTTTGTCAGTTTTATCTTCATGTATGTTGAAGCTCTCTTGTTAGGTGTACATATGTTTATACTTGTTGTTTTCCAACTCCATTGGCCCTTTTACTGTTACAAAATGCTCTTCTTTGTCTCAAGTAACTTTTTGTCAAAAATTGTATTTTGTCTGATATTGATATACATATGCCAAATTTTATATGGTATATCTTCTTTCCATCCTTTTGTGTTCAACTTACATGAATCTTTGTTTTGTTTCTGTTTTTGTTTTGTTTTGAGACAGAGTCTTACTCTATTGTCCTGGGTTGAATGCCATGATATAATAGTTAACAGCAACCTCAAACTCTTGGACTCAAGTGATCCTCTTGCCTCAGCCTCCTGAATAGCTGTGGGACTGCAGGTCACCACAACCAGTTGTTCTGTTTTTAGAGAGATGGGGTCTTGCTCTTGCTCTTGCTCAGGCTGGTCTTGAACTACTGAGCTCAAGTAGTCCACCCACCTTGGCCTCTCAGAGTGCTAGGATTCTAGGCACAAGTAACAGGGTCTAGCCATTATATGCATCTTTGAATCTAAAATGTGACTATTGTAGACAGGATATTTGTAGAGTATGTACATTTTTTAGCCAGCTCACCCATTTTCCAGTTCTGAGTGCAATGTTTAATATATTTACATTTAATGTAATTAGTGACAAAGTTGTATTGGCACCTGATATTTTTATGTGTGTTTTGAATTATTTTTACCCATCTATTCTCTATTATTTCTTTCTTTTATGTTAAAAATGTATTTTCTAGTGTACCATTTTAATTCTCATGTCATTTCTTTTGCTATATTTTTGAGTCATTTTCCTAGGGATTGCCCTGGAAATTCCCATTACATCTTAATTTATAACAATATAGTATAGTTTTGATTTATAGCAACTTAATTTCAGAGGTCTATAAAATCTTTCCTACTGTATAACTTAATTTTATCTTCTTACTTTGCACTATTATTATCATAGAAATTCAACTTATAATTATTATAAACTTTTCAATGGAACTTTACAATTATTACTTTACATGATTGTCATTTAAATTATATTGGAGAAGAGAATATTATAAACAGAAATACATTTATACTGTCTTTCGTATGTGCCATACCTGCTTTTACCAGTCTGTTTATTTCTCCATGCAAATTTGAGCTACTGCCAAGTGCCCTTACATTTTAGGACTCTCCTTAGTGTTTCTTGTAGGTCAGGTTTTTTAGTGAAACATTCCCTTAGTTTTTGTTTATATAGGAATGTGAGTATTTTCAGTGATAGTTTTGCTGGATACAAAACTTGCTATATAGTTTTGTTGGTTGATAGTCTTTTCTTTTCAGTGCTTTAAATACATATGTCTTCCTATTTCCTCTGGCCTTTTATAGTTTCTCATGAGAAATTAGACATCATCTTATTCAGAATCTTTTGTAAGTGATAAACCACTTCTCTCTTGCTGTTTTTGAGAGTTCCTGCTTTTCTATGTCATTTGACAGTTTGATCTTAATGTGTCTCAGCGTAGAGCTCTTTGAGTTATACTGATTAGAGTTTGTTGAACTTCTTGGATATTTACATGAATTTTTTTTCATCAAATCTTGGAAATTTTCCAGTTCAAATCACTGTTGAGCCCTATAAGTGTTTTTTTATTCCTTTCACTTGTTAAATTACAATTTGACTGTGGAATTTCCATCTGCTTTTTGAAATAATTCCATTTCCTCAGTCACATTCTCAAGTTGATAAGATTCATTTTTATACTTTCCTTTAGTTATTTGTTTCCTTTAATTCTTTGAATATATTTCAAATTCATATTAAGAAATTTTTCTAGTTAATCCAGAGTCTAGGCTTCCTCAGCTAGTAACTGGACAAAGTAATTTAAATGCCTTAAACCACTATGTTTCACAACCTTTACTGATGGACTCTGTGTATGTGTGTGTATAGCCATTTCTTTTAATATTCCAGCAGATTGTTTCCAAATCTTTCTTAGGCTTCAATTACTACTTATGAAAAGACTCAATGTCAACCAGACATAAGATATTAGAGACTTCTCAGGCCTTTTTTGAACATCCACACAGGCCTGAACCTACATGTGTCCTTCTAAGCTTTCAGAAATAGGTAATAGTTTTGCAAAGCCCCTGCCCTCAGGTATATCTCATTCCTCAGCCTATTCTTTTAAGTTGTTGGGCAGTTCTTATTTGCCCCAACTGTTATCTCTAGCTCATGCACCTAAAATATGAAATAATTGACACTGATCCTTTTTTGTTGTTGACAAATGTGCCAGAAGGAAGACTACTTGCACTGAGCAAGCCCTGAGGTAATTCAAACAAAGACAAGTCCTACAAGTGGTGGTCTTTGGGGAACCACCCATACTTGTCAATTAATAAAACTTCATTAGAAATGATGGCTTTGGGCATCCCAGCCTCATTCTTCCCCTTCCTGTGGTCATATGGTTGCTGGGTTTTTTGACTATAGTGATTTCAAGACTACTGTGAGATTGAGGAGAGAGAGATTAGAATATATAAAATTAAAACCACAAAACACAGAAGAATGACACCAATAAGATCAGAGAATAAGAAGACTCAGACCCTCCTTCCTCCCATGAAAGCATTGATCTAACAATATACCTTGTCACATTGTCTTTGTGAGAAATCAAGATACCAGATAAGAGGTTTTAGCATGCCAGACTAATATAAATCCATGAAAACTGAATTAAAGCAGGTAAGAAGTTTGTTGCATTTACTCACTATAGACCCCACCCCTCAAAATTAGAACATGGTACTTTAAGGAGGAAACTCCCAATTGTATCTGGGCTTCTATTCTGAGAAAGAAAAGAAAAGAGTACAATATTCACCCAAGATTTTGTTTCTTAAGATGCTATCAAAGGACTAGTTTCTGTCTTGACTGACTCAGAGCACTGATGGGAACCAGCAAAGCTTGGGTGATTGGGGCTGCTGAGAATGACAGCTAGTGCAGCCGTTTATTGCAGCATTGGAGAGATGTCGTTACTGCACAAAGAAAACAAAGAGAGCAATGTATTTCAAATTCCCAAAGAAACATGGGGCAAAATGTAGGTAGGAAATTACATGCACAATTTAGAGAAGATGTATTCAAAAAAAAAGTTTAAGAGGCATCCAGAAGAATATCTAGCTGGGCTGCTTGGCAAAGGTCTTCCCCTATATAAAGACAGTTAGTAAAGACTGGGAGAGGTTGTTTTTTTCAAAGTCCCATACTTCTAACAGTGATCAAAAGTTACACACAGAAACAGACAGACATGACCTAATCAAAGGAAAAAAATATATGTAACTATAGAACTAACTCTAAAGAAATGTAGATCTTTGAACTACCTAAAAGAAGAATTTTAAGTAAGAGTCATAAAGATGTTCAATGTGTTGAAAAAAATAACAGAGACAATTTAATAAAATCAGAAAAAAATGATGCATGAACAAAAATGAGAATATCAGAAAAGAGATAGAAGCATAAAGAAAAAAAGCCCCAAAATTCTGGAGGTGAATAATAAAATAACTGGTTGAAATATTCACTAAGGGAGTTCAAAAGAAAAAAAAAAGACTGGATCAAGCAGAAGAAAAAATTAGTCAACTTTAAAACATATCATTTGAAATAACTGAGGCAGAGGAACAAATAGAAAAAATGTAAAAAAAAAAAATAAAGAAAAGCAGGGCGGTGCCTGTGGCTCAAAAGAGTAGGGCACAGGTCCCATATGCCAGAGGTGGTGGGTTCAAACCCAGCCCTGGTCAAAAACTGTTAAAAAAAAATTGAAGAAAAGCAAAGAGAGTCTAGGGGATTTATTGGACACCATTAATTAAATCAATATGTGTATCATGTGAAGCTAAAGAAAGAAAAGCAAGAGCTGAAGGGACAAAAGCCTATTTGAAGAAATAATGGACAAAAACTTCCCAAATTTTAGAAAACAAATAGACATAAAAATTCAATACTCACAATCTCAAACTAGTAAAATCCAAATACATGAATATTGCAACCCATAATCAAACTGTCAAAAATCACAAAGGGAGAATCTTAAAAGCAGCAAGAGAAGAACAATAGTCATATTTCAGAGAGTTCACATAGGTTATCAGTGAATTTCTCAGCAGAAATCTTACAGGTCAGGAGAAGATGGCATAATATATTCAAAACACTAAAACAACACAATACAAAACCCCTATCAACCAAGAGTTTAACGTCAGCCAAACTATCCTTCAAAACTGGTAGAGAAATTAAGAATTTCCCAGATAAATTGTGTGGCTATTCATCACCACTGTGGCTTCACTATAGAAAATGTCGAAGGCAATTTTTCAAGTTGAAAGAAAAGGATGCCACACAGCAATATGAAAGCATATGAAAATGTAAGGTCTTATGGTGTAAATATAATATAGATAAATATAGAATACTCTCACATTATAATATTGGTGCATAAATCAAGTTCAATTCTTGCATGGAACTTAAAGATATGAAAACATTTAAAAATTGTAAATGTATTAATAAATATGTAGTATGAAAAGATATCATTTTGTGATCAATAGCATAAATGGGGACAGAGATGTAAAGACGTAGAGTTTTTATATTCAATTGAAGTTAAATTGTTGCCAGCTTAAAATAGACTGTTACACATTTAAGATATTTTATGTGAACACCATGGTAAATGCATACAAAACATACTTTTCAAAAACACAGCCAAAGGCATGAAAAATTAGTCAAAGCATAGCATTATGAAAAAATCAACAAAAAATAAAGGAAGAAAATGAAAAAGAAATAGAAGACCAAATGGCCACAAGACATACAGAATATAAGTATCAAAATAACAGCAGTAAATTCTTCCCTGTCAATATAACTTTAAAAGTAAATGGATAAAACTCCTTAGTGAAAAGACAAAGATTGGCTGAATGAATTAAAAAACAAGATTCACATGTACCCTTGTAAGATGCACCATAGGTGTGTCTCACCAATTACTCTCTCTCAACCATATAAATGTCTCAACACAAAAACCAAGAAAATGCTGTGAAGGCTATGTTAACTAGTTGATGAAAACATTTCAAATTGTATATAAAACCAGTGCATTGTACCCCATGATTGCATTAATGTACACAGCTATGATTTAATTTAAAAAATAAATAAATAAATAAATAAGATTCATCCATATGCTATCTGCAAGACATTCCATTTAGATCTAAGGATACATCAAACCAAAAAGTGAAAGGATAAAAAAAAGTATTCATTCCACACAAATATTAACAAAAAAATTGTAGAAGTGGCCATACTTATATTAGATAACATAGATGTTAATTCAAAAATTGTAAAGACAGAAAAAGAAGAACACTGTAGAATGATAAAAGGGTCAATTCCTCAGGAAAATATAACAATTATAAACCTATTTGCACCAAACATTACAGTTGCCAAATACATGAAGCAAACATTGACAGAACTGAAGAGAAAAATAGACAGCAATAGTAATAGTAGGAGATGTCAATAGCCACTTTCTACACTGGATAGAACAAACCAGAGAAAAGATTAGTAAGGACACAGAGGACTTGAAAATAATACATGCTGAATGGACTTTATAGACATATACCAAACATTCTGTCTAATAATAGATATACTACTTGTTATTCTCAAGTATACATGAAACTTTTCTTGAGAAGACCATAGTAGGTAACAATAACAACAACAAAAAACTTAACCAAAATTATGCCAAGTATTTTTTTTTAACACAGTGGAGTAGAATTATATATCACAGAAGGAAATCTAGAAAATTCACAAAAATATGGAACTTAAGTAATATACTTTTAAACAACCAATGACTCCAAGAAGAAATCACAAAGAAGATCAGAAAATCTCTTGAGACAAATGGACCCCAGAATAAAATATACCCAAATATCTGAGATGTAGCCAAATCAGTAGTAAAAGAGGGACTGATAGCCATAAACACATTAAGAAAAGAAGACACTATCTCAAACCAACAACCTAACTTGATACCTCAAGAAACTAAGAAAAGAAAAAGAAAACCAACTCCAAAGGTTAGCAGAAAGAAGCAATACAAATTAGAGCAAAAATAAATGAAATGAAGAATTTTTAAAAGCCAACAAAATTAAAGTCTGTATTTTTTAAAAGATTAACAAAATCAATATTTCTATTCATCAAAATACTGGAAGTCTTACTCAGAGCAATAAGGCAAGAAAACAAAATAGAAAGCATCTAAATTAGAAGGGAAAAAATAAAATCATATCTTCCCATAGATGACCTGATCTTTTGCCTAAAGGATTCCACAAAAATACTATTAGAAATAATAATTACGCTCAACAGAGGTGAAGGATACAAAATCAGCATGCAAGAATACCTAGCTTTTTAATAAATTTTTATAAATTAACAATGAAAACACTGAAAGCGAAATTAAGAAAACAATTTCATTTACAATAGCATCATAAGAATAAGATACAAGGAAAATAACCTTAACCAAGGGGCCAAAAGACTTGTATACTGAATATAATGAAATACTGCTGAAAGAAGTTAAAGAAGACACAAATAAATGGAAATCTATCTATGCTTATGATGTGGAAGAATTAATATTGTTAAAATGTTCATATTCCTCAAAGTGATCCAAAGATCCAATGCAATCTCTATAAAAATCTCAATGACATTTATTGCAGAACAAAAAATAATAAGAAGAATCCTAAAATTCATATGCAATCTCAAGAAACCCCAAATAGACAAAACAACCTTGAAAAGAGCAAAGTTAGAGACCTCTCATTCTCTAATTTCTATAATATTATGAAGTTTCAGTAATGGACATGTACACCAATGGAACAAAATAGAGAGTCCAGAAGTAAACCTTCATGCATGTGATTAAATGATCTTTGACCAGCATATGAAGACCACACCATAGGAAAAGGACAGTGTTTTGAACAAATGAAGTTAGAAAAACCAAATAACCACACGCCAAAGAATTAAGTCACACTGTGACCTTAAAACATACACAAAAATTAACTCAAAGTAGTTTGAAGACCCAGACATAAGACATAAAACTATAAAACTCTTACAAGAAAATAAGGGGGAAAGTTTATTACATTTGGGGTAAAAAATGTAGACATGACACTGAAAGCATAATAAATAACAGCAAACCTAGATAAATGGATGACATTAAACTTAAAAACTTCTGTGGATCAAAAGATACAATCAATGGAGTGAAAAGGCAAACCATAGAATAAGAGAAAATGTTTTCAAATTTTCATATAACTAACTGAAATCATATAACTAATATGAATTTAATACCCAAAAGTACATAAAGAACCCCTAAACTCAACAGCAACAATAACAAAAACCCAGATTTAAAAATGTACAAAGGACCTGAGTAGATATTTCCCCAAAGAAGATACACAAATGAAGAGATGCTTCAAGTCATTAATTATTAAAGAAATGAAAATGAAAACTACAGTGAGACATCACCCCACCCGATACACACACATATTGGTTACTATCTAGACACAAAAATAAAAACTAAGGAAAACAACAACAAAACAGCAAAACTCAGAAAAGGGCAAATGTTAATGAGGATGTGGAAAATTGGTTACTTTGTGCACTGTTTAAGGAAACATACAATAGTGTAACCACTAAAGAAAACAGTATGGAAGTTCCTCAAAAAATTAAAAATAAATTACCATGTGATATAACAATCGTAATTCTGAGTATAACCAAAGAATTCAAAGCAGGATCTTGAAGAGGCATTTGCACACCTGTGTTCTTTGCCACACTTTTCACAATAGTTAAGCGGTGGAAGCAACCCAGATGTCCATCACTGAATAAGTGAATAAAGAAAATATTTTATATACATAAAATGGATATGATTTATTCTTGAAAAGAAGGAAATTCTTTTATATGCTACAACATGGATAAACTTTGAAGATATGATGCTAAAAAAATAAACCAGTCACAAAATGATAAATGGTGTATGATTTCACTTAAATAAGATATCTAAAGTCGTCACACTCATACAAACAAAAAGTAGAGTGGTGGTTTTCACAGTCTGGGGAAAAACAACAAGAAGAATCTCTGTTGTTGTTCAGTGGGTACAGAGTTTCAGTTGTTCAAGAGATCTGCTCCACTGGAGAACATTACATTAACTGAAATAAGCCGAAAACAGACAGAAAAATCTCACGTGTTCTCACTCATGTGTGGGTATGGGGAAGCTAAACATTCAATAACTGATGTCATGGAAACAGAGTAGAATGATGGTTACTAGAGGCTGGGAGGGGTAATGGGGAAACAGAGTAGAATGATGGTTACCAGAGGCTGGAAGCGGTAATGGGGAAAGAGGGATAAAGTGGGGCAGGGACAGTTAATAGATCCAAAGTGTAGTTAGATAACCAGAACGAACAATATTTGATAGCACAACAAAGTGATTATAATCAATACATTAGGAATTACTTTGAAATAACTATAAGAGTGAAATTGAAATTTTTCCAACACAAAGAAATGATAAATGCCTGAGATGAAGAATATTCTGTTATCCAGATTTGATTAATTTACATTGTATGCCTATATTAAAATATCACATACACCCTATAAAAGTATACAACTATTATGTACCCACAAAAATTAAATTGAAAATTAAAAAAGAGATCTATCCACAACAATGTGAATAGAGTTAGCACAACTATACTGTACATTTGAAATTGGTTGATGATAAATTTTATGCTTTTTTTAAACCACAATTTAATAAATAAGTAGCTAAATTGATGTCTACAAAGTTTATTGTTATCAAGATGTAGCTGGTTTTCTTGTATAAAACTTTTGTGGATTATTTCAAGCCTTTGGTTAATTTCCAGAGTTCTAAAAAATAGTTGATTTTGACATTTCAGCATGCTTTTTTTGCTTTTACGAGGAGTAGGGTTTTGGAGGTCATTTTCTACCATTCTAGATGCTTGATAGCCCTCACTTGAATCCTGATAAAATCACAGTCTTCAGTAATTTTGCTCAAAACCCCACCTACAGCTTAATCCCACATGTGGCTAAGTAATGCCTTGTATGTCTTGTTTTAGATACTTACTATTCTCTAAATCAAGGCTACAGTATCCTTTCTAAGCACTGACACATTTAGCATAGTCAAATAGAACAGAGAAGTTCTGTCTGAGTTTGCACAAGTTGGCCTTGGATTTTCCAAAGCTGAAGTGATGATTACAAGATGTTCTTTTTAATAGCAGCCTCACGATTTTTGTTTAGAGAAGCTGTGGAGGACATATCAGGTTGATCTGGAGAGCTATGGAGTCCGTCTTGAAATCAAGTTTACACAGGTAGAACAATGCTATTTATTAAGACCACAAGTCCACCTGGGTAACCTGGGAAGGTGTCTCGACTGAAGGCTTTATCTGAATTGCATGCACACTTTTGAAATTGAGAATGACAGCTTACTGAGGGCTTTGGAAGGGAAGAGCTGATCCCTGACCAACTCTTTGGCACAGCTGCTCCTTCCTCATTCTTCCATTATTCCTTCTAAGGAAGAAGAATAGAGCGGGTGCAAGGTTTTATTTGTTTGTTTTGGTATTTTTTGTTTTGTTTTTGAGACAATCTCACTCTGTTGCCCAGGATAGAGTACAGCAACATCATCATGTTGCAACCTCAAACTTCTAGGCTCAAGGGTAACCTCCTGCCTCAGCCTCCTTCAGCCTCGGAAGCTGTTGTAAAAACAATTAAACTAAGTATACAAAATAAAGTGCAACTAGAGACTTTGTAATTATGTAATAGATTTAGCAACTCCCCTTGGTGTGACAGCTGAGACCTAATGCTCTCTGTTGAAAAGGGCAAGGGCTCCCTGAGGACCATGTTGTGCTCTTGTGCAGATCGTTTCTGAGCAAGACCAGCCTCCAGGACCTGCTTCTTATGCACTGAGTAACCTTTACCAGTCAGTAGACAGTAGTGGTTAGCACATGATTTCCTAAAGTGATCTTGATTGACATTAATATGTTAATTAGCTGAACAGTCTGCCTTCAAAATACCTACATAAATAAACATGGTCAATCAATAAAAAACTTATTTTATCTATTATCATGTATTCAGAAAATGAAATAACAGGTCACTTATAATATGTGAAAATACATAAAGCAAAGATAAAGGAATAGTAACTAAAGCTAAAGATGGATTTGAAGACTTCTCTCTTTCAACTCATCATTCCAAAAATTTATGATATTCTGTAAGAAATCAGTATGACCCTATAATTGATACTAAGAAAATGGGGTGACTAAATCATGACTTACCTGAGAGTTACTTAAGTACTGACAATACTTAAGATAGGTTAAAATGTTTTGATGACTGGGAAAAGTAGTAGAATTATTTTTTTTACTCCAGATGCATTGCAACACATCTCTTGAGTTGAATATTACAGGGGTGTGGAAAAGTTATTTTGGGGGTTAATAATTCAATATTCTTTTATCCTGTGGTTTCACATTTCCATTAGCAAATGACTTCCTTTAATACATCTTTTATGATTAGAACTAGCTACTCTGATTTCTTTGTAATTGTTGACCTCACCATTGATAATTCATGTAAGACTCTTCTGTCTTTGTTTCTTGCTGAACCCTCATCAGTTCTTTGCTGTGCCACAGGGTAAGTGTTCTCACTAACATGAGGAAGCCCATACTGACAAAGGCCAGATCTGCAGAACATCCGCTTCCAGGATTCAGGACAGTGTTGTGCTTTTATTGAGTGCCTAGAACAAGTCATCGCATAGAAATTTTACGGTGTTTCATTATTTATAAGCAATTCCAATATTTTAGAATGTCTAGTGGTATAAATTACTAAGATTGTTAGCATTGCTTACCTTGATTTATAAGAGATCCCCGAATTTCTCTAAGGGAATTACTCCCTTTCATTTTTATCCTTGTGGTTTAAATGTGAGAAGTTTCTACCCCAGGTCGGTCTCACCAATTATTCTCTCCCACAGCCGCAGTAATAATTTACATGGATGGCACATAACAACAGTGATTATTAAAATGTATGTGATTGGCACATATATTTTAACTTATTTAATGCGTTTAACAAGCACACAAAGAAAGAATTTAATATCTTCAATTTTCGGATGAGGAAATTGAGGCACAGAGGATTAATTTCCTGTTAAGAAAACAGATAGCTGGAGGGTAGTAGAGTCATTACACACACCTAGGCAGTTCACGCCCATCTGTGCTCTGAGCATGACGGTCACTAGATTGTAGTAGTGACCAGTCCTTTGCTAGAATCATCGGAAAGGAGGCACTGCAAAGGTAAGTAGAGGCAGTAGCTGCTTCACACCATCAATAGAAAGTCCCTCCTGTGAAAAAAAGTCAAGTCATTGTAGAGGAAACCATGTAAAAGAAAAAGCTGAGTTCCAAGGACATTGACTGAGTCCTCGGACCTAGCACTTTCTGGAGCCTCCAAACCCAGGACATGTCAGTTTTTTAAGGAAATAAATTTCTCTTTTCTTCTTAACTCACTTTTTGCTGGATTCCTCTCACACCAAAACATCCTACATAACAATGGAAATGGCAAGGCTAAAAACACCAGGTTGAAAGCCAAATTTTATGTTAAATTTGCACAAGCAGCTATCACTCACTGTCCTCAGAATAATCATCATAAAATTAGTAAGGGCTGAAAGAATTAGTAACATACATTTGAATTCTAAAAATAATTCTTTAGGTGAGGGGGCTGGGCCCTTGGACATTCATGCTGTATTTATATTATGGATTAGGCTGAACAAAATTAATCATATTAAAAATTGGGAGGCAGGGGATGAGGAGCTTGGGTGTGTGTTAGTAATCACAAAAAAGGAAATTTACCCACCATCCTTGGAAAGGAAAAATTATTTTAAAAACAAACAAAAAAACCCCACACCTTTTCCACAGTATAGAGAAACCTTGCAAGTTTGAGGTATAAAATGAGATTCTATATCCCAGTCCTTGATGTAGAGGCTAGATTCCTGTTTGCAAAGATCCTATCATGTAGAAATATGAGCTCCTTCTGCTTCAGCCTAGATAATCTTCTCTGTCCACCCTCCAAGAGGGCAAATGAGTGACCCCAGCCAATAATAGAAACAGCCAGAAACAATCTTAATAATATCAGGTAATTCATTCCCCATGCTGCCCAGTCCCCCTGGGGACCTGCTACTGGAAAGTGCCCCTCTTGTAGTCAGCTTGTCTAATACGACTGCGCTGCCAAAGAGGGTGCCCTTAAAGGCACTTAAGGGACTTGAAGGGTGTACGGTTACAGAATCAGTTTCATATCTGCAGAATTTGTATCTGCCATTATGCCAGTGTTTGAAGAGTGAAAAAAGTACTCAATACACTTGCATTAATGAAAACGAGAGAGAGGCAGCTTCCCCCCAACGCAATCTTCAGCAACTTATGCAGTATTAACATCCACAACCCGCTTTCTGATTTTGTGTATCACTTTACCTTTTTTCTTTCTTGATTGGACAATCTTATCTAGACTAGTTATAACAGCCAGCACAGCGCCGGGTCCTCTAATTTGTGTGTTAATGTGGTGTTCTGGATGCTTGATGTTAAAATGATGAATATCACCTGGGAAGAAGATTGGAGGAGCGCAAAAGGACTGGCAAGTTGCCTTGTGGAAATAGCTTTCGACTTTATCAAACCATGGGGTAACATGTCAGATTATATTACGTACAATTAATTATTAATGCAGTCAGGGCCTTATTTTTGAAAAGCGCAAACATGCACTTCCAATAATTTTTTTCCCATGGAAAATCTGTTGTGTCCCTCAAATTGAGCAGCAAAATGTCCCTCACAAAATACCTTAAGGCTTCCATTTCTCCAGATTTAGCATGCATCTGAGACAAGAAAGCTTTCACAAGCCTCCTTGCCATGGACAAAACAGAGATGTGTTTTTGCTTAATTAAAATTCTTTTTTGGCAACAGATGTCCTTGCAAAAATAGCTCAGAGTGCGGTGAAGCATTTTTATGGGCTGGAGTTCAGCAATGAGGAGCCCATCATCTGCCTTCTCTGCTCCGAGAGCAACACAAGAGACCAGGTGGCTGGTCACAGTTTGAAAGTGAACAAATGTATTTATTCATTCTGAGCAATTTGCAACCCACTGGGAGAGCAGGAGCCCTCTCCCAGTCTCTAGCTTCTGAGAGCTAGGACTGTGCGAGAAGGGGGTTGTTTAATTGCTTCGCACAGTTTCTCTCACTAAAGCAATTAGCACCCAGAGGAAAGTCCAGGAGAAGAACACAGCTAGGCCTCACACACATATGGTGGCCTGAAATCGGCCTGCCTACTGTCCCAGCCACAGAGATGATTCAATCAGGGATGCAGACAGGATGCTCTGCTTACTGGGCTTGCTGCTGCTGAAATGCTGAATCCCTATCCCAGAGCTTCTAATCCATCGAACTAGTGTGCAGAGGCTGGAAGTTCATCAATTTCACACCTAGCTGATGCTGCTGGTAAAGAAACACAGCAACAACAACAAATCTTAATAGGCTTGTGAACTAAAAGAAAACAACTTAGATCTGTACTCAGGACTAAAATGACTGCTGAGGAATCAGAGAAACCCACAGAGATCACCTGGCTAGTCATCTGAATGAGACTGGAACCTAGATCTTAAAACAAATCAGCCAGAAGGACTCAGATTTTAAAAAGTAGAAAAGATAGTTGCTCAAGATCTTGAGAGTGGGACACATGGCTGCCGTACATGGCAATACTCAGTGGAAATATTGACTCAGGTATAGGTATGTTTTGTCTTGCTGTTGTTGCTTAATCTGACTACAAAGCTAGATTATGGCAAAGACATTCTGTCAATGACCAAACCAGCCTTTATCTTAGCAATGTAAGGCTTTTAAAAATATTTAATCACTTTCATTAGAAATCATTCTAAAATATACTACACATGTACCTTTATTATCATCCAAGGTTCAGAGAAGACTCATGGTTCGCAAAGGAATATGTTAACAAATGATTGTGTGCATTAATGTTTCTGTTGCGATTAAACTACTTTTTTTTGTATTGAAAGAATATAATTTTAAAAATCACACTTCCTTGAATAGGGATGGGACATCTATATGATTCATTCTTAAAAAAAAAAATGAGGAGGTGGATATTCATATACTCATTTAACAATTACTTAGTGATCATCTACCCTGCCAGGTACTATCCCAGAAGCTGAGGACTCAAAGGTGAATAAAACAAAGTTTACATTTTAATATGACAGATAGACAACATGGCATAAATTCATATGCAATATAATGCTGGAGAGAGCCAAGTGCCATAGGAAAAGTAAAGATGGTAAGGGGAGTGATAGGGTAGCAAAGACGTCCTCCCTGCTTAGGTGACTTTTGAACAACAATCTGAATGAAAAGGGGGGGAAAGCCCTGTAAGCCCCTTGGGGAGAACTCCAAGCTGGAGTATAAGTTGGGAAACAATTCCCTAGCACATTTTTACATGTGAGAACTTTGTTTGAAACTATCTTTTCAGCAATGCTCACACAGCAAATAGCCTTGAAATCTAGAGACAGTCTCCCTTCTGGGGAAAAGGGCAGATTTATTTTCTGACTACAATAATAGAAGATAATCTCTTTCTGCAAGGCAAAAGTTACACAGGTTTTTTTTGTAGCCACTTTAAAAGACTGGGGTTTTCCAAACTCATAGCTTCAAACCTGGGACATCAGCCAACCATGGTGTGTGCAGCGTCCCCGTGGGCCCACCTTTGCAACACCCCAGGGAACCTGGGGGACAAGGAAACAGCAAGGTCATTCTCCCCGCAGAGGAGGGAATAATACACTCTCTAGATCTATTTGAACTTATGGAAAGAAAAGTATTTCAAGAAGAAGAAAATGATTAACTGTGTCAAAGACTGAGTACCAGAAAGTGAGAACTGAGAATTAACTGTGTGATTTATTGACACAGGGGTCATATTGCCCAAGGAGAATCGTTCCCCAGGGCAAAATCCTAACTGGAGTGGATTATAGAGGATGAAAAGAGATAAAGTAGGGACACTGAACATGGAAAATGTCAGCAAGAGTTTGCTGTGAACCAGAGTAGAGAAAATGGGGACGAAGTGGAAAGAAATAAGGGAATCAAGAGAGGAGTTTTGTGTTGTTTTGGGCTTTTTTAAATATAAAAGATACATGATATGTTTGCAAGTTGGGAGGTAATCTAGTAGAATGAATATTTAATGATGCCAGAGAGATGTAGAATCCTTGCAGGGGCAAAGTTCTCAAGTAGTTAGAAAAACAATGACCTTCACCATGTTGACTATAGTGCTGGCCTTACCTTGGAATGTGGGCAATTGACTCACTCTAACAGGAGAGAAGGCTGCAAATATGGCACAGGTGCAGGTAACGTGCTAAATTTGGTGATGAGTGGATAGAGAATCCTGCTTCTGATTGCTTCTGTTTTCTCAGTGAATGAAGTGAGAATCAAGTCATCAGCACAGAACAGTGAGGATAGAAGGGAAGGGCTATTGGAAGTTTGAGGTGAGAGATGCTGGGGTGAAATAATCATCTAGGGAAGTGAAAACAGGCATTGACTGAGAAAAACGGTAGCATTGCAAGATGATACCCCAAAGGTTTAAATCTATGTTTCTGGACCAGTGGTCTGCAAGATGCTAGATGAAGTTAAAAGGTAATTCTATGGGGGAAAAGATTATTCTAAGGTCAATTAAATTGAGATAGGCTTGGTATTAAAAACTAATCAAGTATCTTTTATTGCAGAACTTCTCAGAACCCTTGATATAGCGCTCAAATTGTGGTTTTCCCCAAAGGACTACAGTTTGCAATGTTTCATAAATTTAACTGATTATGAAATACTAGTGGGGTTAAACATGACTTGGAAAATGCTGGGTTAAATCACTGAATCATTAATGTGCAGCCATGTTTATTATTATGGCCTGGAAAAATAGGCCATTGTCCCTCAGCAGTACAACTAGAAATATGAGGAATGGTTCATCAGAGAACAGAGCTCTCAAAGTAGCAATTGAGGCATTTAATAAAACACTCCAGTCATCATGAGACACAGCACGGCCTGGAGGCTCAAGGAAACAAGAGTAGATACTGATTTAAAATAAGTGAACTGGCCAGGAGAGGTGGCTCATGCCTGTAATCCTAGCACTCTGGGAAGCTAAGGCAGGAGGATTGCTTGAGAGCAGGAGTTCAAGTCTAGCTTAAGCTAAAACAAGACCCCCATCTGTATAAAAATTGAAAAATTAGCTGGGTGTGGTGGTGCAAGCCTGTCCCAGTTACTTGGGAGGCAAAGGCAGTAGAATCTCTTGAGTCCAGGAGTTTAAGATTTCAATGAGTTATGATGATAACACTTCACTCTAGCCAAGGAAACAGAACAAGCCCTTGTCTAAAATAAAATAGCATCAAAATAAAATAAAATAAAAACAAAGTTAAGCAATATTGATAGACAAAAGCTGCTTCAACAATGCACTTGTAAAATCACACCAGGCAGAAAGAACGGAGCCAAGGGAGATCGTTAATGGATTTTCCAGAAATGTGGGCATTCTAAGGTCTGGGGGAGGAGCATTTAGACCAGATAGTGAAGAGTTCTTTCCCACCACGAGGGTTCACTGAGGGTTGGAGGAGATGCCAAAAAAATGATTATGTAATAATACTTTGAACCCTCCACAGAAATTCTTTGACAAACAGGCAGGTAGGAAGTGACTTCCTCACTGTGAGAACCTTGATGGGGCACCAACAGGGCTCAAGCTCAGGACAAAGATAAATAGATGAGGGTCAGAGTATTCCACGGCCTGGCAGTCGTTCTGTCTGAGCCCACTTTGAGAGGATATGACTTAGACTAACAACATCTAAAATAAAATTCTAGCTATGGAATTAGAACTATGGTATTATAAACTTTCAATACTTCATAAGGAGTTTCTGAAAAGGCTGGCTAGAATTAAAATTTTAATTTGTTCAATTAGTATATCTATCTATTTTGGCCATCTTAGTCATTGCTCCTTGTGTATTTTCTCTTAGAGATTAAACACACACACGTGTCTAAAAAAATGAGAATACCTGAATTCTGAGGGACAGCAAGGCAAGACAAACTGGAAGACTGTTATTTCTCATCAAGACCTGGAACAAGTGAAAGTGACTTAAAGAAGAGTTAGGGGGCCACTGCCATAGAGAAGAAATATTTCTAGGGAAGGAAAGAAGAGAAAGTCTGATGAGACAGGCTCTTGCCTAAACCAGAAGGAAAGTGGTGTCCAACAACAGGTCCCAAAGATCTCTGAAAATGAAAAAAATAACTCAATTGATATTTATTCTTTCTGGCAAATATTTCTTGGACTCAGTTGCAGATGTCTCTTTTTCAAAGTCTCTTCCACTTTTCTGACGACACATGGCCTTTTCTCTCTCTCCCTTTAAACCAGGGATGCAAATTCAAATTCAAATTCAAAGACCAGGCATGTAATTTCAATAAGGAAGGCCCAACCTCCCATTAGAGGCTGAGAGCATTAAATTCAAACCATTTAAGAGCCCTGTATCTGGTCTATAAGCTGACAATTCAAAACCTCTGATTGAAAACATGCCCACTCTCCTTTTGGACTGTGGGATATGCAGGCTGCTAAGCCCACCTTTCCAATCACTTAAGCTAACATCTAAAATAAAATTTTAGCCATATGTTATACATGATTGTCTAGAGCAGTGGTTCTCAACCTTCCTAATGCTATGAACCTTTAATACAGTCCAAAGGGGTCACGACCCACAGATTGAGAACTGCTGGTCTAGAAGACCATTGTCTTTCTTTGCAAAGTACAGAGGTTTTATGACAGGCTTTTAATGGTTATGTCCAAGTTCACAATTATATCCTAAATGCTTGTATTCCAAAAATATCTGACTTCCAAATAAAGGACAATGTGTGTGTGTATGTGTACAAATAATAATATATTTCAAATTGTTCATAAATACATGATTAGCTACTATATATGACAGTTACATGACATATGTATATATAATATGACATTATAGACACATTCGAATCATGTATTTAGTAGTTGGGTAACATATAATACTGTGTAATATATTACTGTGTGTATATGTAAACACACACATATATTTGTGATTAACTAGCATTAGAGAAAAAATTTTTTAGTGTTACTTTAGGGAAGCAAAAATGAAGTAAGAACAAAAGGAAGCAAAGGAAATCAAGAAAAAGTTGTTTTAAAGGAGATGGGGAGTATTTCTTTAATAAACATTTCTAATACGGTACATTCACACAATTGTTATCACATTTTCAACCACTTCATAGATCCTGAAAAATAAAAGATAATCTGTAAACATAGCTCACATGAAAGGACCATGAGTCACATCCAGATTGTAACATTTGACCCATGTTTTTGAAAAGAAGTTTGATTTCGCAAACTTCATTATTAAGTTAAAACATCACACATAAATACTCATGTTTTCCATGCTCTCTTTCTGACAGAGCACGTGCTCCACGGCTCACCTCCATCACGGTCAGGACCTCCACATCCATTTACATTGTGAACCTGGTCCTGTTAATGCATCTGAGTTTATGGATTCTCTATTTATACCCAACATAATATGCAGGCAGCTATCAGCTTTGAACAACACTCCTCTGGTGGATGAAGTCCAAAGAGTGGTACAGGGTGGAGAGGCTTTTTTAAAACAAGAAATAAAAAATTAAAACCAACAAAAATAAACATATAAATATCCAGGCCATTAAGATGTGTCCTCTGTCATGAGAGAAAGGGATCGCTTTTAAGTGAGAAAAAAATCCTGGAAGTATCAATGCCAGTTTAGATCTAGACCATGTGACCATATGGGGGCTTCCAAGGAAGTCTATCTCAAGTTTAAATGTATTAGGAGTTGAATTGAGTTTAACTACCCTCTGTAGTCAGATGCCAGGTTCTTCACAATACCAAAGAGTCCCTGGTTATAGAATAGTGTCGAAATGCGTCATTGAAAATGAAAGGTCTTTAAAAAATAGATTGTAACTTTTAGCTTGACATTCTAACTAAAATTGGAACATCAGAAAAATATGTGGTAGGAGAAGAGGTAGAAGGACTAGAATATCTCATTTTATTTTTTCTAATACTGTTTTATGAGACTGAAAAGTCTGCTTTGGAACATACTATCCAAGTCAAGGTGCATTAGAAATTAACAAAGAAATGCTTTTATAAGAGCTTTTTTAAAAATATCTTAATTTATTCCCATTTATAATTATTTCACATTTAAATTATTTATGAATAACAAGGATATAAGAGGCTTAAGCACATAGTTCTATTTCAGAGTGAAGCTGAGAGTAAACAAAGAAAACAATATCCGGTGGAAATGATTTTTCACTTAAAGAATGTTGACGTTGAGGGACAAAGACACAGTTTCTGAACTGAGACAAGACAGAATTGAAGGAAAATAATAAATTCTATGAAAATGTTATAAAAGGATTTGTTCAGCAGAAAGCAGTGACTACTCTCTCAGTTTAATACTTAGCTAAAATAAAACTCCTACAGTGTTTTATAAGGCTTAGAAAACCCTCCCAAACCAAATTAATTTTCACAAGAACGATAGTATTAAAAAATACATGAATACCATCATACTGATTGGTAAAACAGTATGTATAGAAAGCTCCTTTCATGGGAATGAAGCTTAACTAGTGATTTCTAGTTTTAAATTTCTCTGAAACTAACTGTGTGACCTTGGATATGGACATATAAATTCTCTAGACCTCTGTTTCTCATTTCTAAAGTAAGATTACATCACGTGACTGATGTGAATACTCACAGCTGTAAAATTATACATATTAATATATCTTTTCTGGGGGAAGCAATATATCAGTAGACACTAATACTCTGACAAATTACCAGTTAGAAATTCTTTAGAGACAGGTAACACCTTCAGAGAAATGGAATATAGAACAAATGCAGTTTCTTAGTAAGAGGCAAGACTCAAGGAAGCTTAGGAGCTCATTCATCGAAGAAACATTTTGAGGGCACCTATTCAGATCCAGGCCCAAAGATAACCCAGGTCCAAAAGTTGGATCCAGTCCATGATGGTCAGGGTACTTGCCATCTCTGTGGAAAATAGGCATGTACACATAGGCCACTAGGGGCACAGACAGGGCGCTTTGGGAACATGCTGAAGAAGACCATGGCTTGGATGGTGGAGGGCGAGTGTCTCAGGAGACAGTGTCTCGAGCAAGTGAATTCCGAACTTTGTGGGTTAGCAGGAGTCAGCCAGGTGAGATGATGGGGATAGGGTACTTCTGGGAAAGACATGTAAAATACGCAAATCCTAGATGAGAGAGTATGATGATTCTGTCAATTTCAAATTATTCACCAGATTTCTCAGATTTTATATTTTTTCGTGTTTACCTGGATAGAGTTGAAACACATTCTTCTTAATAAAGTATCTCAAGAATGGAAAAAAAGTATCCAGTGTACTTAATACTAATATGGAACCAATATACAAACTACAGACCCACATGAAAGAAAAACACAAGTTAAGCCTAGTGAGAGGGAGGGGAAAGGAGCAAGAGGAGATGGGGAAAGAGGGAGGGCGACTGGTGGGATCTCACCTAGTGTGCACAATGTGAGGATGTTCAGCATGCCCCTTGAGTGAAGGACTCAACTTCATTTGTACCCTCATATTTATCTGAAAACAAAATAAGACAAACAACAAGAACAACAACAAAAAAAACAAACCCAAATTATTCAGCAGAGCTGGTGCTGTGGGCTGGATGGAGGAGTGAGAAAATGATGAGCACAGGAGTAAGCAGTGATAGGAACCTGGTGCCCAGTAGGAAGGCCCGGGCTTTAGGCGCCTGCAGGAGGCACCGCAGAGTGATGTGAGGTGTGCTCCATCTTGCTCACAAGGAAGCAGGGCACCTGGGGTAGTCTGGGCTCAGTAAAGTGTGGACTGGCAGGTAGAAAGAGAAAAGACAGAAAATCTCACATATAAGAAGTGTTACAGCAAGAGAAGTTGTTCACCCCTTCATCTCACAAGTAAAAAGACAGAGTCCCAGAGATTGTAAGAGCAATGCTTCTTTTATGCTCATTTTCTGATTTTTGTCTCAGGTTGGCCAGGTGTGTACTCAGTTGCTCAATGAACATCATTATCAGATGTCTTGCAGGTATCAAAGCATGCCAGTATCTTCCCTCTCTACTCCATCTTCCTCCTCTATACACTGTACCTCCATGAAAGGCCCATGCCCTGGGACCTCAGCACATGTTTATAAGTACCAGTCATACTGGAATGTAATTCTCTTCCCACTTGTGGGCTTCCTCTATCTTCAGTCAAGCTGATGATTTTATTTCAACTTTATATTCCCAGGATCTAACAGAGAGCCTAACGAACTTTAGGTGCTTAATAAATGTTAGTTGAAGTATGAAATGAATTTTCTGAATGCTTTAGGACAAGGTTATTATCAGTAGGGTCCTCAGACCAGCAGCATCCTCATCATCTGAGACTTTATTCAAAATGCACATTCTCAGAGCTCACTCACACACACCGAATCAGAATCTTTGTTGTTGGCACCCAGATTTGTGCTTTAACAAGACACCCAGGTGATTCTTATGCATGGAAGTCAGAGAAACAGTGCTTGAGGTGATATGAGAGGACAATAGAAAATGACAAGAAATAAATGTATAAATTCAATAAAGAGGTATTTTGACTACAATCCATTCTTATTTTAAAAACAAAGATCTAAAACACAATTGATAGTGTTGGAATAAATCCTTGGCATTACATTCGCTTAGGTGATTTGGGAACAAAATAGTGTGTAATAGCTGTCTCATGTTGGACAGGTGTGTGCTCAATGCCAATAATAATACCAATATATAAACAATTACATGCCCACTTTATAATTTTTTACAAGTATTATTAGTACCTTGCACTTGCATATGTGTTATGCTGTCTGTTTAGAGGACACTAACAGATTATACATGTTTTCGTCACATTTTGAGTGTATGGACATATAATTACATTGAAGAATATAAGGGTAGACTGAAGCATCCTCTCCACCCTCTGTCCCTATCCCATTCCCACTCCCAGAAGTAGCCACTACTAAGAACTAGATATATCCTGTGAGATTTTCTATACATTTTCTTTCTTATATATCCACATGCCTATACAGAAACTTTAAAAATAATAAAGGAAACTATGCTATATGTAGAGTTCTATAATTTTCTTTTGATTTGCTGTATATATACATACACACACACATATATATCTTATATGTCTGATATGTGTTCATGTCAGTACATCTAGAGCTCCCTAATTCTTTTAAAAGTATTTCTGTATTTCTTCTGACTGATATACCTCAATTTATTTAAACAGTTACTTTAGTGAATATTTAGGAGCTTTCTCTGCTCTAATAAATAATGCTATGCTGAATGTATGTGTGCATGTATGCATGTATGAGTGTGTGTGTGTGTGTGTGTGTGTGTGTATGGAATGTGTTGAGTATTTCTGAATGGTAGATTCTTAGGGAATTGCTGGATCAAAGAGTTTATGTACATTCACTAACATATTATCTATTGTCTTCTAGTTTACACTTTCACCAGCTTTGTCCCTTAATGTTTCTGTCAGTCATCTGGGAATTGAAGAGGCAGGCTGGGGGAAGGGGGTATGGCCATCATACAGAAGACACTGAGGCCTGCAGAGGCTAAAGAAATTGAAATAAAACACTGCCCTGGGACAGATCTGAAACGCTGTGCTTCAGGTTCTGATGTATGAGAAGGCAGCACCGGCACTTAGTTTTCTTTGTCATGACTCCCTCTATTCCATGAGAACCCCTGCCTCACATTTCTGAAGAAGGCTGCGTGTGACTGTTCACAGTGACACAGCTCATCCTGGCTCAGAAATTAGCCCCTTATTCCTCAGTGTGCCCTGTTTTCAAGCCAGTGCTCAGACACATGTCTCTACGTTACAGACAAGAGGACTGAGTGGAACCTCTGAAAGCCAAAGGGTTTCAGTTGACCTAAACAGGCAAATCTGGGCTCAAACCAGGCAGTTTACACCAAAAGGTGGGACTGCACTGATTTATCCACTATAGTCTACTGATTTAACTTTATCCAAAACATAGAGAAGATAATCTGATGTGAAATATCAAGGGTTTCAAATTGTATTCCTGTATTGGCTATTTTTAGGTGTAAGGAATTTAGGGGCAATCTCCTCACATAGGTTTTGAAAGTTCCTAAGGACATATTTTGGACAAAATAATCCTAATTTAAATCACCTTGCTCCTTGAAGCTAAACCAGATGGGAGGGGATTGTGAATCACCTCTGTTCTCCATCTAGGCTTCCCCAAGTGTGACCTTGCAGATCTCTAGCCCACCTCATTCTGATAGAGGTTTGAGGTGCTCTATTAGAATTCTCCAGATAACCAGAACCAATAAGCAATATCACACAGAAAGATAGAGAGAGAGATAGAGAAGGGGGGTTACTTATTATAAAGAATTGCCTCATGTGTTTATGGAAGCTGATCTGTAATCAACAGGTCAGAAACCCAGAAGAGCCAGTGGTATAAAGTCCAGCCCAAAAGCTAGCAGGATTAAGACCTAAGAAGGGCCAATATTTTAATTTGAATCTGAAGGCTGTTCATCTTTTCTATTCTGTTCAGGCATTCAACTAATTGGGTGAAGCTCAACCACATTAAGAAGGGCAATTTGCTCTACCAATTCTACCCATTCACACGATAATTTCATTCAAACACACCCTCACAGACACATCCAGAGTAATGTTTGATCAGATATCAGGGTACCCAATAGCCTAGTCAAGTTGACCCATGAAATTAATGATCACAAGCACCATCAGCTTTGATTCATTCTGTGAGTTCCTAAGTTTTGACAGTTCTAAGATTGGCCAGGAAGCAAGAAAGTATGATAGAATAAAGGGGGGGGGCTGTGTCTGTGGCTTAAAGAGTAGGGCACCGGCCCCATATACCAGAGATTGCGGTTCAAACTTGGTTCTGGCCAAAAACTGCAAAAAAAAAAAAAAAGAATAAAAGGTGCTTTTTTTTTTTTTTTTAAATTCATATGTCTAAATATATCATATAGTTGGGGATACATTTCATCCCTTCGACTTCCATTGTTATAATGCAACAAATAAATATACTTAGTACATTCAAAATCCAGAATACACACTCA
>CAUYQV010060107.1:0-15987 GCA_963574575.1 Galagoides demidoff
CAGCAATTCACCGCTTTGCTGCTCGCCCTGCACTGCTTATCTGTGCAAGGACACCACGCGGAAGGGATCCAATAAGCCCACTCTCACCTGAAACCACCAGGAGAGTAGACTCAGGGGTGCATCTCCTCCGCCATCTTGCTCCGCCTCCTACGACCTTAAAATTCTTAATGAACTTGGTATTTCTATGGAAGGTACTCTGGCTATAGTCAAGAAATGAGTTTAATCATGCCTGTTACTCAAGCTGTAGCTCACAGGGCTGGAGAAGGTGCAAAAGCGGGCCCTGCACAACCCCCCATGTACAACAGGCTGAGGTTGATCGAAAATTCCTGAAAACTCTTAAAGATGCAGTTATTGCCTCTGGCCCTAATGCACCATGTACTCAAGAACTTTTACAATTGTATTCTGGGGACTGTTTATTGACTCCCAGAGATTGCGAAAGACTGGCTGAAACTGTTCTCTACCCAGCTCAGTATCTGAACTGTTTGAACAGTTTGGTTCATGGTGGCAAAAAGAGGCAGCTAAATGGCAGGATAATAGTCCAGATATATCTTTTGAGGAGTTAACTGACACTGGTGAATACAGATGTCATGATAGGCAGGTTGAATTGGCTGATGAAAATTTGGTACTCATTAGAGACCCATTTACATGCATGGGTTCAATCAGATGAACCCGGAGATGGTTGGTTCTTCAACAAAATAATTCAAGGTCCCAATGAACCATATACTGAATTTCTTGCAAAACTCTCTGCTGCCATTAATCAAGCCATTCTAGGCACCAAAACACAAGGTATATTTTTACTTTCTTTGTAAGTACCAGCTTTACTAATTTTAGCATTTCTGGAACTTGATTTTCTGTGGATCATCTCCTTAAGTGTATAAATGTGTTGCCCTCTGCCTACCTGCCTTATGCAGAAATGGGCAACCCCTAAGATCTGTCAACTTGCATGCTATGGAAAGCTGCTTGCTATCCTCTTGCACTGAGAAACTAATTATTTGTCATTTTGCATTGTAAATTGCTGGCAAATGCTTTACAGTTGATAGTGTTACTTTAAATTTGTGCCCCTCCCAACATGTTTAATGTTTGGCCATGAAGAATCCTCAAAGAAAGCATAGGGAAAACACTGGAAGATATCAGCCTGGGGAAAGACTTCTTGAAGAAGATGGCCATGACAATTGCAACAGCAAAAATAAAGAAATGTGGCTTAATTAAACTGAAAAGCTTTTGTACAGTGAAGGAGACAACAACCAAAGCAAATAGACAAAGTATACAATGGGAAAGGATATTTGCATATTTTGAATCAGACAAAAGCTTGATAACTAGAATCTGTATAACTCAAATTAATCCACATTTAAAAATCCAACAATCCCATATATCAATGGTCAAGAGACATGAATACAACCTTCTCTAAAGAAGAAGGATGAATAACTAGCAAACATATGAAAAACTGCTCATCATCCCTAATTATTAGAGAAATGAAAATCAAAACCACCCTGAGATACAATCTAACCCCAGCAAGAATGGTCCACATTACAAAATCTAAAAACTGCAGATACTGTCGTGGATGTCGAGAGAAGGGAATACTTTTACACTGCTGGTGGGACTGCAAACTAATAGAACCTTTTTGGAAGGAAGTATGGAGAACCCCCAAAGAATTCAAGTTAGACCTCCCATTTGATCCTGCAATCCCATTACGGTATCTACCCAGAAGGAAAAAAAATCTTTCTTATCATAAGGACACTTGCACTAGACTGTTTATTGCAACTCAATTTATAATCACCAAAATGCCCCTCAACCCATGAATAGATTAGCAAGATGTAGTACATGTACACCATGGAATACTACTCAGTCATTCAAAATAATGGAGACATTACAGCCTTTGTATTAACCTGGGTGGAAGTGAAACACATTATTCTTAGTAAAGCATCACAAGGATGGAGAAGTATGAATCCTATGTACTCAATTTTGATATGAGGACAATTAATTACAACTAATGTCATGTTGGGTGTGGGGGAAGGGGAGAGCAGAGAGAGAAAGAAGGAGGGAGGGGTGGGGGAAAAGAAGAGCAAAGCAAGAGAAGGAGGGAAGGGGTGAAGTCTTGGTGTGTGCCACAACTTTTGGGGGCAAGACATGATTGTAAGAGGGACATTACCTAACAAATGTAATCAGTGTAAACTGGTTTTCTGTACCCTCATTAATCTCCAACAATAATAAAAAAATAAACTTGGGTGGCACCTGTGGGTCAGTGGTTAAGGCATCAGTCTTATATACCAAGTATGGCAGATTCTATCCTGACTACGGCCAAGCAGCAACCAAAAAATAGCTGGGCATTGTGGTGGGCACCTGCAGCCCAGCTACTCAGGAGCATAAGGCAAGAGAATCACCAAACCCCAGGAGTTGGAGATTTCTGTGAGCTGGGAGGCTATGACACTCTACTGAGGGTGACAATGTGAAACTGTCTCTACAAAAAAAAAAAAAAAGAAAGAAAGAAAGAAAAAAGAAAAGAAAAGAAAAAATGAAAAAAAAAGAAAGAAAAGAAAGAAAAGACAAAGACAAAGAAAAAAAGTCTTTTAAAAATCTTGGTGTGATAACTGAGCTTGATAACCGAGCCCCGTACCCTAGGAAAAGCAACTTCTCCTAAGTCTTTCAGTCCCAGTCCCCATAAGGGTGGGGAGGTAAAATTCTGAGAAGAGGCTTGAAGATAAGGAAGAATGCAGGGATGAGTTGATGCCGGAAAAATCCCTTGGTGGAAAGTCCTGAGTTATTTGGAAACTTTTTCAACTCATGTACCCCCATCCTGAACCATGTAACCTCCAATGTGACCTATGAGCTAATGTATGCACCCCCGCCTTGTGTCCCATGAGCTAACCACAACATTTTGGCTTCTGTTCATGCTTGGTTTCTAATTCATCAGTAATTAGAGTATATAAACCCATTTTCCCTGCCATTCAGGGCTGCTTGCTTTCCACAGCAATAGACCCCTGCGGGTGTAATAAATTTCTATTGATTATTGCATCAGAAGTGGGGTCCAAGTTTTCTTCTCAGCTGTGCGAGTCACAACATTAGATGAGAAGGTAATTTCTTCAGGAATAATAATAGGATTTACAGATGATTGCATAATATAACATGCTATATTCACATGATGTAATATTTTTCAACAATCAAAAGGAATGAAATGCACATTTTTGTTACAATAAGAATAAACCTTAAAATCATTATGATAAGGGAACAAGGCCAGTTACAAAAGACCACACCAACTATAACTGAACTCAGAAGAAAATATCAAGACAAGGCCAATTGTTTGCTAGGAGTAGGGAGAAGGTGGGGTAGGGTGGGGAGGAAGAAAAAGTGACTGCTAGTAGGTATTGATATTCTTTGTGTGTGGGGGGGAAGGCAGATTACTAAAATTAGATTGTTATGATAGCTGTACAATTCTGTGACTATACTATGAAACACAGAATTATACATGTTCAAAGGGTGAACTACTTATTTCAATGAAGATATTTGATGATGTTTTCCAAAACTTAACTAACCAAGTTGTGAGAGTACTTGAGAGACAGTCAACCCTATCTCCATGCTCTAACAAAGGCTACCATGAATTGATATGGAAGGCACATTGTTCCATCCTACCAAAGTTATCATTTTCTTTTTCCTTGAAACAGAGTCTGACTCCTTACCCCTGGGTAGAGTGCCCTGAGGTGACCATGGCTAACAGCAATCTCAGAGTCCTGGACTCAACAGATCTTATTGCCTCAGCCTCCTCTTGAGCATCTGGCAGTCCCGGTGCCCCACTAAAGTGCCCAGTTACTTTGGACCACCAGCTTCTGCCTCCCAGATTGTTAGGATTATAGGTGTGAGCCACCACTCCAGAACTTGAAGTTGGGATATATTTCTTTTTTTTCCTATTTTTTTTTTAAAGACAGTCTCACTAGATTGCCCTTGGTACAGTGCAGTGACATCACAGCTCTCAGCAATGTCCAACTCCTGGGCTTAGGCAATTCATCTGCCTCAGCCTCCTGAGTAGGTGGGACCACAGGCACCCGCCACAGTGTCCAGTTGTTTTTTGGTTGCAGTTTGGCTGGAGCCATGTTCGACACTGCCACCCTTGGTATATGGGGCTAGTGCCCTACCCACTTAGCCACAGGCGCTGACCCAAGGACTATTTTGGGCCTATGGTTTATGGCCAGTAGTGGTGCTTCATGCCTGTCTTCTTGGCACTTTGGGAAGCCTTGTAAGTTGGATTGTTGGAGCTTCTGAATTGGAGACCAGCCAAAGCACTAGTGAGATCCCCATCTCTGAAGAAAGAAAAACAGCCAGATGCTGTACAGGCAACTGCAGTCCCAGCTGAGGGAATATGTTTGCTTGATGACAACACTTGAAGATTGCTGAGAGCTATGATACCAGGAAACTCTATGGAGGGCAACAAAATGAGACTCTGTCTCAATACACAAATGGAGAAAATGATTGGTAAGGGACTTACCCTTCATTTTTACTTTTGACCATGGATCTGGTGTTGAAATTTTCCCCCTAGATTACATGTAAACTAGAGAAATTATTCTCTCATAGAGTAATTGTTTTCCTCAAACCTGTATTAGTCCAGCCTTTGGTTTATACATAACTCTGTGAATTCTTGACTCAAATAAGGCTCTTCATATGCACATTAAAAAATCCAGAGTATATTCTCTTTTGGGCTCCTTCAATTAGGGCCAATATTGCCTTTCTTTATTCAGTCTGAGGCCAGGGACAAGACATCTCTGGACAACCCCTACCCACCAGAGCAACTGGCATTATCCTAACAAACCAATCTTAAACCTGCTTGTCCTGACCCATTGTTTACCCCTGGGGGCCACAATAAATATCCTGTTTAATATAGTACCCTGTTCCTTCTGTCTACTGACCTCTCATCATTCTTTTGCTCTTAGAAACTGTGCCTAGTAAATTTTCTTATTCTCTCTCTCTTTCTCTCTCTCTCTCTCTCTCTCTCTCTCTTTCTTTCTGTCTCTCTCTCATTTTTTATTTTTTATATTTGTTATTTTTATTTATTTTTTTAAGTATTTTTTTTTTTTTGGCTGGCCTAGGATTGGTATATGGGGCCACACCTCTGGTATATGGGGCCAGTGCCCTACTCACTAAGCCACAGGTGCTGCCCTTTTATTATTATTATTATTATTTGTAGTTTTGTCCAGGGCTGTGTTTGAACCTGCCACACCCTGTATATAGGGCTGCCACCCTATTTCTTGAACCACAGGCACTGCCCTATTTTATTATTTTTTCATGAGGCAGACTCTCACTCTTTTGCCCAGGTTAGAGTGTCACGGCCTCAGCCTAGCACCCAGTGACATCCAACTATTGGGTTGAAGGGATTCTCCTGCCTCCATCTCTGAAGTAGTTGGAACTATAGGCAAGTGCAAAAAGACTTGACAACCTTTTATTTTTCAGTAGAAACTGGGTTGTAGATCAAAGATGAGGGTGTCTTGCTGTTGCTCAACCTTGTCTCCAACCCCTGAGCTCAGGGGATCAACCCACCTTGGTCTCTAAGGGCATCCAAATATTGTAATGATGCGCAGCATGCCAGGAACCAGGCTAGCAACGTTATTAAAGACCCTGGGAGTAGACTGGCATGGGATTGAAAAGATAGACAGAAAATAGCATGATCAGGGGGACCTTTCCTCAATAGGAAAAGGCAACATCAGCTTTAATGCATAGCTTTTATATATAGTAGCTTGAAGGCATGATTTTGTCATACTTGCATAAATTGATTAAAAACAGCTTGAGAGCAAAATAGCATTCTCAGTAGTCTGTGCTGACCAAAAGGGCATTTACATAATGGCTCCATTCTAATCTGGTTCAGGAACCAGTCATAACATGGAATAGCTGGGGCCAGGTTTCATTTGGTCCTTGACTCAAATGAAGATCCTCAAAATGGGATGTCCTTGCCTCCAGGAGGTCAGCTCCCAACAGCTCCCCTCTTTTTCTTTCTAAGCGTATGCAGTGAAGATTGGCCTTTAATTCTCGGACTGCTGTGAAGGCTCTCTGGAGGGCTGCAGGAAATACACACAACAAAATCAAAACCATAATCCCCATTCCAATAGGGGCCTATATCACATACATGAAAGATGTTGATGGTATAAAGTTAATAAGAAACAGCTTTGTAGCTATGGTCACCTGTTGTGGTGACAACATCTGTAAACGGCCGTTTTGAATAGACTGGATATGTGAATGCAAATCAGCAATATGTACTGAAAAGTTATTAGAAGTCCAAATACCCTAAAAGTGGCACTGTCATGATACCAACTCCACTCAGTAACATTATATTTATAGGCAATAACACATATCCACTCAAACTCTGCATGATGGCATAGAGGAAGATGGGCCATAAGGGCTTCAAATAATTGTCCTAGAAGCAGGACCACCTCCTCAAAAGCATTAAGTTTTTCCTCAATTTTATGATCTATCTTTTCTTGAAGGCCCAAAGAAATTGAAACATTTTTAGAAAGAACATTTACATAATGAGCAATCTTACATTGAGTAAGAGCTACTGAGGCAGTAGCAGCTGTGGCTACAGTAGTTACAAGGGCAATAATTCTAGCAGCTAATCTGCTCAAAAAACGCTTAGGGCACTTAAGCTGCTCAACTAATAGCTCCAAAATTTAGTACCTAGGATCAGCATACCAAAGGCCATTCACATGTACTTGAATCAGAAGAAAAGGGGGTTGCTGAATTAAAACAATATCCTGGTACGTCTTGGTGCTAGAAAGACAATTAGTTAAGTTACAAATAGTGCAAGTGATAACATACTTATACTCTGTAGCCACAGAGCCTTTCTCTGGAAAAATGTGAGGCTTCATGGTAATGTTTAAAAGACCTGACCAAAAAAAAAAAATTAGAGGTGTTTTACACATGCCTTGAGATACAAGGTTTGCTTATTAGCCTTTTTCTCCACTGTAGAATGTGTGAAGGTTATTGGGTGTCTGGCAGTGGCAGCTCCCCAAAGGCCTGTTTGCAACTAACCTCCAGTCTGGTTGAGTCCAGTCCCTCATGCCCCTTCCTGATTGGAGGAGTTTCCCCAGCACTGAGAGCAACAAATTAGGTGACCTGGATTTATTCACAACAGCCAAAAAGGGATAGGACCAGTCATAAACAGAAAAAGAAGTGCCAACAACTTTGTGGATAGCTACAGGGGTATAAAAAGCAGCTCTCTACGGGGGAAAGTCATCAAAAGAATGTTCATGCCCTAGTAATGAGAAGGGAAGTAAAAAGGATGGGGAAGATACCCTCACTGAGAAGGCTTGCAGCTGTGGAACCCGTAAAAAGTCACGTTTCACTCATAAAAATGAAGTATCGGATTGGAGCTGGAGAGAGTACCCCCATTGCGGTGGCCTAAAATCTTGTGCAGTTCCATGGCTAGCTGTAAATAGTCTTTGTTATTCACCTGATGAGTCATATACAGAGGAACTCTCTCAGAGGACCTGGTATAATTTTGGAGGGTACATAGAGTAACAATGGGCTCCCTGTCAGGGAGGTTCAAACACAGGAGTGTTATTGACAAAGACTGGCATATTAAGATCACCCCTGAAAACAAGGTGAACAAGAGGGGGATCTAAGAAATAATCCAAGTAGGGTTCCCCTCTCACCAGGCCAACCTGCAACGTTAGCAGTGCTAAATATCCACAAAAAGGTTATCAGGCCTGGGCATTCGTCCTTGCCTCCAGAGTAAGTCCTCTGCCTGAGAGTTCAGCTGTTTTGCTTGTCCCCAGGTTGGTAGCTGGGCTGACCGTGTTCTCTTGAGATAGTCCGGATGGTCTCAGTGAGTAAGAGTGAGATCCTCGAGCTTCATTTTCTTGAGAAGGGGAATCAGGTGACTGAAGTCACTGCAAGGAAACCCCTACTCCTTTGAGGAGCCTCTCCAGAAGCCAGTAGGATCCATCCAAGGTGTCTGGAAAAACACAAACATGTCCTCATCCCCAAATAAGCACCAGGTTGGGGTTAATCCACTGTTCTGTTAGGGGGTCGTTCCATATAACCAAGGGTTAGGAGCCA
Source organism: Galagoides demidoff (assembly GCA_963574575.1). NCBI lineage: Eukaryota > Metazoa > Chordata > Mammalia > Primates > Galagidae > Galagoides > Galagoides demidoff. The sequence continues at coordinate 8,038 of CAUYQV010060107.1, forward strand.
GGACAGGAATGCCAAAAGCGATATGCAGCTGACTGGCCTTCCTGATATAATGAAAAAAAAATTAAGGACAAAAAGGGCATGAGAGAGATAATTCCAAGGTGTCAGTGGATAAAATGCCCCTTTCTTATTTTTTTTTTTTCCAATTGGAGCTTTAGGTGTGCATGAACCCATTCCACAATGCCTTAACTCTAAGGATTGTAAGGAATCAAAAAAGAATGGTTGATAGAAAACTGCCATAAAAGCAGCAAGGGCGTTGTCTGATTTGATAAGTTTGGGAACTCCAAGAACAGAAAAACTATGTAAAAGGCATGCTTTAATGTCCTTGATAGCTTCTCCAGAATGGACAGAAGCCACAAGAAACCCAAAATAAGTTTCCACAGAAACTTGCACATAGGCAAATTTGCCAAAAGGGGAAAAATTTGTGACATCCATTTGCCACAACTGCCAGGCAAAAGGCCTTGAGGATTAATACCATAATGGGGTACTGGAACATGAGATAAGCAATAAAAACATTGCTTCACAATCTGTCAGGCTGCTTCTCAAGAAATACCTAACTGGAGACACAAGGTTTGTGCAATTTGATGGTGAAAGGCATGAGAATCTTGGGCCTTATTAGTCATAGACAACATAACCAAACCCACACGACAAAGTCAGCTAGGGCATCACCTTCAGCTAAAAGCCCAGGCTAAGCAGTATGACCTTGAAGGTGACCAACATAATAGGGGGCAGACCAACACGGAAAGTCTGCTGAGCCTGTAACAAAAATGTTTGGAGATCTGAGTCCACTGAAGGGCCACTTATGGCTTCCTCCAAAACCTGCAAACAGTGAAAAATCCAATTGCTATCAGTATAAAGATTTAAAGGATGGAAAGATTTTTGAAAGGCTAAATAAGCTGCAACTAATTCAACTCTTTGGGCAGAAGAAAGAGAAGTATGACATTTAAATTTTGACCATTTAAAACTAACACAGCATAGACAGAAGAGGAAACATCAGTAAAGGCAAGATCTGCATGAGGAAGTGGGACAGCAGAACAAAGATGAGGAAAAATCAAAGAGTGCTGGCATAAAAATGAAAGTAACTTAGGTCCAGGGTTATGATAAGTAATCTGACCTGTATAACCAGCAAAAGCAAGGTGCCGAGCAATATTAAACTGCCATAATTGACTCCCTTGTGCTCCAGTGTAAGGAACTATAATAAAATGAGGGCCAATCCCACACAGTTGTCATGCACGTGTGAGGGCAGCTGTGATGAATTGAGCAACAAAATCAGGATAAGGACACAGCATACAGCATCGAGAAGACGGCAAATGCATCCATTCAATACGAGCTTTCTGCCAAAACACACCAGTGAGAAATGAAGAAGTATTCAAAACTACAAATGTTAAAGGAGAAGCATAATCTATTCAAGTAACCTGAGCCTGTTTTAGAGCCTGCTCGACTAGTGTTAAAGTACCATGAGCTGAAGAAGTGAAAGATCGGGGAGAAGTGGGAGAAGGGTCCCCCCATAAAATGTCAAATCGAGGAAGAAATTCATGAGTTGTGATATGGAGCGATGGGCGCAGCCAATTAATGTCACCTAAAAGTATTGGGAAATCATTCAAACTCTGCAGACGAGAGGTATCCAACACAAGGTGTTGAGGCTGCACAGTACTTTGGAAAACTTTCATGCCCGAATAATTTAAAGGATAAGTCTGTTGAATTTTTTTCAGGGGCTACAACCAAATTATTCTGTGTGAAATGATAAGTTAAATGACTCAGCTTTTTATCTAAAACTTATCTGGAAGGATGAGACCAAGAATGTCATCCATGTGGTGAATACAGTAAAACTGTGGATACTGCTACTGGAGGGGGGAAATAATTTGAGCTACAAATTTCTGTCAATGAATGGGACTGTTAGCCATTCCCTGAAGCAAAACACACCACTGAAAATGATGTACAGGCTGTTGAAAATTAACAAATGGGAAGCTAAAGGCAAAATGCTGGCAATCCTTGGGTGCAAGAGGAATAGTAAATAAACAATCTTAAGATCAATTACATAAGCAGTCCAAGAATTAGAAACAGCAACAGACGATGGTAATCCAGGCTGCAAAGCTCCTATACCCTCAATAGTAGCATTTACTGCACAGAGATCCTGTAGCAGCCTCCATTTTCCTGACTTTTTCTCAATAAAAATTTGGAGCATTCCAAGGGCTATTACAGGGCTCAATATGACCAAAGTCCTATTGCTCTTGTACCAATGTCTTGGCTGCTAAAGTTTTTCTTGAGTCAAAGGACACTGATCTGCCCAGACTGGGTAAGAAGTTTTCCATGTAATAGGCTTTGTAATCAGGTGAGCAGCCACAATCAGTGGGCTGATGTAGGAGACGCCAAGAGCCAGATGTCAACTGAGCAAGATGATCTGCAGCTGAGGCATGGACCTTGGGCCATTCCTCCACAGGAGTTGCTTCTGGAAGAAGAGCTTGTGCCCTCAGCACGTAGTCATTGTTAATTACTCCCCTCACCTGTGTTGTTCTGGCTCAATAAAAGGCTGGTGCAGAGGTTGCTCGGGGCTACCCGGAAAATAAGGGCTAGCCCACCTTCCACAAGCTTGTACTTCTAATCCACCTCTTGGCTGCTTCCTTCCTGTGCTAACCGAGACCAGGGCCATAGGAGCCCAACAGGTCGCGACAGACTGAAGGAAAAGGCTCAAAACTGAGGCCCTGCTTTGGGGACCATGGTTGCGGTTGCAAATGCTGGGTTATTCCCTGAGCATGTTTAACCAATCCTAATAGGGATTAAAACCTTGTTTAAGCATCAAATTAGATATAGTTTCATTTGGGCTGACGAGCAGAGCTCCCAATTGTTGGAGAACATACCTCCCCCATAAATTTCATGGGAGGTGTTCCAGCACAAAAGATTGTAAAGTACCACAATTACCTTCGAGTTTGGTGCAAATGAGGATGGCAGAGCTTTGGAGGGGATTTTGACTCATACCTATTACCTGCAACTGAGTCGCGGACAGGGACAAAGGCCAGGCTGAAGGCCAATGTTGCTTTGACATGGCTGAAATATCTACCCTGGTATCAAGAATACCCAGGAAAGGACGTCCTTGAATAGTAAGAGTGAGTTGGGGGCATTTCTGAGAAATAGCCCTGACCCAATAGGCATTAGAGGACCCAAAGCCCTCAGTTCCTCTGATCCCTCACTTCTGCACCTGTCCACATTTTTGAAAAGCCACAAGAATAAGCTGAGCAATGCATTCTCCTGGAATAACAGACCGAATAACACGATGGACTCTAGCCATAAGTTTGACTTCTCCTTTATAATCAGAGTCAATGACTCCAGGGAGAACATGGAGCTCCTGAATGACAGAGCTGCCCAAGAAGAATTCCCACGGTGTCCTCAGAGAAGACCAAATATGCCTGTGGGAATTCTCTGAGGTTCTAGCTCTGGGGTTAATATGTAGTGGGCAGTGGAACTGAGTGAGGTCCTGTCCTGCAGAGCTGGGACTTGCTCTAGAAAGGAATTCAATTCCCCTGCAGGGAGTGGGGACTGTTGAGATGGATCTACCTCTGGTTGCAGGTAACTGCCCTGTTTGTCCGGGCCTCGGCCCAGACCCACTTTTCCAATTTTAGCTTATAGAGGCCTGCCCTGAGAATCAGTTTTTGATCTGCATTCATTAGCCCAATGAAACCCTTGCAGACATTTGGTGCATAAAGAAGTGGGTCACCCTCCTGCAGGCAATGAAGTTCCCTGAGAGCATTGTGGACCCTGCTTACTAAAATGACCAGGATTTCCACAATTGAAACAATTGTCATTTTTTTTTGGGGGGGAGGAGAGGCATGAGGGTATTTACCACATTGGTTATTTCCTTGCATCTGTTGATACACCACTCCAATTTTACCACTTTCATCCCAACCATGAACACAGCCCCCTGAGTGTAAGACCCAACCTCTACACAGAGGCGAATATAATCTTCCTAGGAATCTCATTTTTTGTAAGGGCAGATCTCAGCTTGACAGGAAGAATTAGCATTCTTAAAGGCTAATGGGTGGACAATCAAAGCCCCAACCTCAGGGTCAGTAATTACACTCCCCATAGCTTCCAGCAGTTGGGCAACAAAATCTTGATAATTTCATCAGGACTCTGATGAATTTTACTCAGCTCCTCTGTTCGGAGCCATGAGGGTAAACTCCTCCAGGCTATTAGTGTAAAGTAACCAGATGTCCCACTTTTGGCAGGACAGTCTGGATTGTTTAACAATTTGTCCCACGTCCCACGGCATTTTTAAAAAGTACTGATTTTTGGAAAGAATGCATGACAAGCTAGGGAACAGTAGGAGAATGGGATTCGGCTGCTGAAAAGGTTAATGTAACTTCATTTGGGAATGAAGAGGTTAATGTAACTCCATTTGAGAATGGAAAGGCTAATGTAACTTCATTTGGAAATGGAAAGCTTAATGTAAACTTCCTACTCCTCTCCTAGGGATCAAGGTATCAGAAGGAGACTGGCACCCTCCCTTGCTTCTAGGCAAGGACAGAAGGAGCCAAACTGTCTAGAACAAACAAGTAGCCCCCCTCCTCTCTAGAGTAAGGTGACCAGACATCCTGCTTTTGGTGGGACAGTCCCAATTTTTAACAATTTGTTTTGCATCCTGCGGAGTTTTAAAAAAGCCCCGATTTTTGGAAAGAATGCACAACAAGCTAGGGAACACAGGAGAACAGGAAGGGAATACACAGTTTTCAGCTACCATGTGGCATGTGGCTATTTCTCCAGGATCTGCATTTTATATTATTTTTGTTAATTTCATAATGTTAAACTTTAATAATAACAAATAATGGTTGAGAACTGATCATTGAGAACTGCTTATCAAAGTTTGCATTGTTGTCAAGCCCCGCCCTCCAAGCCCTGCCCCCGCCCCATGGTGTCCTTAGCAATGGTGTCCTTAGCCTGATTATCATAAATAACTGCAGCTATGGAGTACAATACTGGACACATTGCTGAAAGAGATGTCAAGGAGGATCTTCAATGACACACCTACCATCCCAAACAAGCCTATTCTAGAGAAAGAAGTAAAACATCATGAAAAGTTGAACTGAGAATTGTGTGACGTACCTGTCAGGTCTGTCAAATCACTTTCTGAGTGTTGGGCTCTGGGTCTTGGTCTAGAACATCCCCAGGCAGCACTGGGTATAAACCACACTCTTCCATTTGCTTAAAAATCCATGACTTGAAAAGGAAAGGAAGGGTTGTTGAATCCCTTGGCCACAGATGAAAAGAAATTTTAGGAAGAAGTAATTGAGTGTGGAGAAAAGAATCCCACATTTTTGTAATTGTTTGAATCCAAGGACAAAACCAGACAACCAGTACACATGCGTAGCAGGAATATTGTTAAGCTTAAAGATAGTAACCAAGGGCAACAGCCATTGTGATGTCATCCATGAAGACTATGTAGGGACTTCATCTTGTAATGTCCTGGGATCCAGGATTCTGGTCAAAGATACTAACTGGCCTTTTCTGCACACTTCAGCTGGTGTCCCTCAAGTGTTTGAACCAGGACACTTCTTAGCTCTCCATCCGCAGACAAAGAAGTGTTCTACCAATTGTGCCTCATTGATTCATTTGAGGGTTGAGATTCCCTGCAGTATTGTGACACATCAGTTAAGATTTTGTACAGCAGTGTGACTCAAGCTGCATATCACAGCTGACAAAACCAGATGGAGTCACTTAAGTAGAATGCTATTTTTTTTTTTTTTTTGAGACAGTGGTTCATTTTGTTGCCCTTGGTAGAGTGCTGTGGCATCACAACTCACAGCAAACTCCAACTCCTGGGTTTAGGTGATTCTTTTCCCTCATCCTCCTGAGTAGCTGGAACTACAGATGCCTACCACAAGGCCTGACTATTTTTGTTTGTTTGTTTATTTTGGAATTTTGCCAGGGCTGGGTTCAATCACACAACCTTCAGAATGTGTGGCCTTCACCCTACCCACTGAGCCATAGGCACTGAGCATAAAACGCTATTTCAGGGACCTCTTTTGACACTTGCCCCCAAACATCCTTTTGAGAGAAGCTTAAAAGTTACTATGCCTGGATACAGCCTCAATTTGGTCTTAAGCATGTCCACTTTGCTGGAACCATCAAGGTAATTCTGGTCTTTTTAGATGATGAAAGTGTTTGTTGGTTGGTTTGTTGTTTTGTCTATGCATGTGTGTACATATGGGTATTTTTGAGATATGGTTTCCATATATGCCCCAGGTTTGTCTTTTGTGATGTCAGCCTAGATCATAGCCACCTCAAACTCCAGGATTCTGACAATCGTCCTGCCTGAGACTCCCATGTGTCTAGGAATACAGGTGGCTGTCACAATGCCTAGATAATTTTTTACTCTTTAGTAGAGACAGGGTCTGACTCTTGATCTCTCCATTCTCAGCACCTTCTCATTCAAAACTACATTCATCTCAGCCTGCCAGAGGGCTAGGATTATAGGTGTGAGCCATCACCCTTTATCATTTTCTCTTTCTTTGTTTCCCTCTCTCCCTCACTTTTTCCTTTAACCAATTCTCTCTCATTTGCTTGCCCTCTCCATTCTTTTTTTTCCCACAATTTTATTAGATCATAATTGTGTACATTAATTTTATCATAGGATACAGTGTGTTGCTTCCGTATACAGATTGAAAAACTCTCATCCAACAAGCTAACATAGCCATCATGTCTTTCTCACAATTGTTGTGTTAAGACATTTATAATTGACCTTTAGACAAATTCACATGTACCATAATAGGTTAAATCAGAAGTGTGATCCCCACAATCTCCTTCTCTTCGCCCATCCTTCCCCCTCCCTTCCTCTCCCTCTCTCCTTTCCCCATAGTCTTGGACTCCATTTGGATTATAGCTTTCCTAAGATAAACAATTAGTATCATAATAGTGTTGAGTATATTGGATACTTTTTCTTCCATTCTTGAGATACTTTGCTAAGGAGGACATTTTCCAGCTCCATCCATGTAAACATGAAGGAGGCAAAGTCTCTATCTTTCTTTGTGGCTGTATAGTATTCCATGGTGTACATATACCACAGTTTGTTGACCCATTTGTGGATCGATGGGCACTTGGGCTTCTTCCATGACCTAGCGATTGTGAATTGGGCTGCAATGAATATTCTGGTACAGATATCTGTGTTGTAGCATGATTTTTGGACTTCTCGATATATACCTAACAGAGGAATTATAGGATCAAATGGTAGATCTATATTTAGATCTCTGAGTGTTCTCCATATGACTTTCCAAAAGGGACATATTAGTTTGCATTCCCATCAGCAGTGCAGTAGTGTTCCCTTTTCTCCACAACCCCACCAGCATCTGTGATTTTGGGATTTTGGGATATGGGCTAATCTAACTGGCATTAGATGATATCTCAAAGTGGTTTTAATTTGCATTTCTCTGATGATTAAGGATGATGAGCATTTTTTCATATGTCTGTAGGCCATGCATCTGTCTTCTTCAGAGAAGTTTCTCTTTAAGTCTCTTGCCCACCCTGCGATGAGATCACTACTACTACACTCCTGGTGGGAATGCAAACTAATATGTCCCTTTTGGAAAACCACTCAGATCTAAATATAGATCTACCATTTGATCCTGTAATTCCTCTGTTAGGTATATATCGAGAAGACCATAAATCACACTATAATACAGATATCTGTACCAGAATGTTCATTGCAACCCAATTCACAATTGCTAGGTCATGGAAGAAGCCCAAGTGCCCATCGACCCATGAATGGGTCAATATATGTACACCATGGAATACTACACAGCCACAAAGAAAGATGGAGACTTTACCTCCTTCATGTTTACATGGATGGAGCTGGAAAATGTCCTCCTTAGCAAAGTATCTCAAGAATGGAAGAAAAAGTATCCAATATACTCAACACTATTATGAAACTAATTGTTAGCTATCTTAAGAAAGCTACAAACCAAA
>CAUYQV010060108.1:0-15288 GCA_963574575.1 Galagoides demidoff
CTATGAATTAGTTTCAAAGTAAGACTGTGTACATTGGATACTTTTTTTTCCATTCTTGAGATACTTTGCTAAGATGAACATTTCCCAATTCCATCCATATAAACAAGAAGGAGGTAAAGTCTCCATCCCTCTTTATGGATACATAGTATTCCATGGTGTACATGTACCACAGTTTATTGATCCATTTGTGGGTCGATGGACATTTGGATTTCTTCCATAACCTAGCAGTTATGAATTGGGCTGCAATAAACATTCTGATACAAATATCTTTCTTGTAATTCAATTTTTGGTCTTCTGGATATATACCTAATAAAGGAATTGCAGGATAAAATGGCAGGTCTATTTTTAGTTCTTTCAGTGTTCTCCAGATGTCTTTCCAAAAGGAATGAATTAATTTGCATTCCCACCAGCAGTATAGCAGTGTTCCCTTTTCTCAACATCCACGCCAACATCTCTGGTATTGGGATTTTGTGATATGGGCTAATCTCACTGGGGTTAGATGGTACCTCAAAGTAGTTTTGATTTGCATTTCTCTGATGATTAAGGATGAAGAGCATTTTTTTCATATATCTGTAGGCCATGCTATATGAACTCTCCCACGTGAGACGGGTGCTGCCTGGGACAACTGATTTGAACTCTTTGAACCAGGCAAATTACCCAGGGACTATCCAAAGTGGTACCCTGGGTGTATGGTTAAGGGAAGGTTTGATTTTCTGTATTTAATTGTTGTTTGTGGGGGGCAGGGTGACTTAATTGCTGGTGTTTCCCCACAGCTGAGACTTCAACCAAGAGTAACTGTTTCACTAGGGAAGAACAGAGACCAGCTGAAAATAAGACAGTGCCACTTAGCCCCACCACACCAAGCAGGTCCCCAGTCTCTCAGGCCATAACATCGTACAGATCCTTGACAAAGCTCAAAGGGAAAAGCCAAACAGGGTAAATAATCATGGGGCAGAATCAGCCGTAAAGCTCCAGTAATATGAATAACCAGAGTAGATCAACACCCCCAAGAAACGATGTGGCAAATGCAACTGAAGACCCCCTTCATAAATAGATAGCTGGGATGTCAGAAATTGAATTCAGAATTTGGATTGCAATAAGATTAATAGAATAGAGGCAAAGATAGAATTAGAAATTCAAGGAGCATTCCAAAACTTCACTCAAAAATTCAATGAATTCAAAGACAAAACCACCAAAGATTTTGAAACATGGAGGCAAGAGATTGTAGCCCTCAAAGATCTGAAAAATATGGTAGAATCTCTTGGTAACAGAATGCAGGAGGCAGAAGAAAGGATCTCAGACATTGAAGACAGAGCTTTTGAATGTGCCCAAGCATCCAAAGAAGAACAGAAATGGAAAGCAAAGATGGATCATTCTCTGAGATAGCTCTGGGATAATTCGAAGAAAACTAATATTCACCTTATAGGAATCCCTGAAGGAAATGAAGTTGCTTCACAAAACACAGAGGCTCTTCTGCATGAAATTATGAAAGAAAACTTTCCAGATATGCCAAGAGATCCTGAAATTCAGATTGCAGACAGCTTCAGAACCTCAGGATGACACAACCCAAATATGAGATCCCCCAGAAACATCATAATTAACTTCACCAAAGTTAGCACGAAAGAGAAAATCCTAAAAGCAGCTAGACATAAGAAAACCATAACGTACAAGGGGAAGAATATTAGAATGACTGCAGATCTCACTGCCAAAACCTTTCAAGCTAGTAGAGGGTGGTCATTGACTTTTAATTTCCTAAAACAAAATAACTTTCAACCCAGGATCCTGTATCCAGCTAAACTGAGTTTCATTTATGATGGAGAAATTAAATACTTTAATGACATTTACATGTTGAAGAAATTTGCCATAACTAAACCAGCTCACCAGGAAATTCTCAGACCTATCCTCCGTAATGACTAGTGTAATCCTCCACCACAAAAGTAAACTCACTCAGAAACTTTTGATCAAATTCTAACTTGCACAGTAGCAAAAGGATTAAAAATGTCCGCTGGACTTTCAAACAACTCGATATCCAAAATTCTACCAAGTTCATCAATAATTTCAATCAATGTGAAAGTTTTAAATTGTCCTCTAAAGAGGCACAAATTGTCTGATTGGATACAGAAAATCAGACCAGACATCTGTTGTATAAAAGAATCTCATTTTACCTTAAAAGATAAATATAGACTCAGGGTGAAGGGATGGTCATCTATATTTCAGGCAAATGGAAAGCAGAAAAAAGCAGGCATTGCAATTTTATTCACAGATACAATAGGTTTTAAACCAACAAAAGTAAGCAAAGACAAGCATGGCCACTTTATATTTGTTAAGGGTAATACTCAATATGATGAGATTTCAATTATCAATATTTATGCATCCAACCAGAATGCACCTCAATTTATAAGAGACACTCTAACAGGCATGAGCAAATTGACCTGTCCCAGCTCCATCATACTCAGAGATTTTAACACTCCTTTAGCAGTGTCGGATAGATCATCCAATAAAAAGACTTAGCCAGAATGAAATGGAAATGTTGAACAGGCCTATATCAAGCTCTGAAATAGCAGCAACTATACAAAATCTCCCTAAAAAGAAAAGCCCAAGACCAGATGGCTTCACATCAGAATTCTACCAAACCTTTAAAGAGGAACTAGTACCTATATTACTCAACCTTTTCCAAAATATTGAAAAAGATGAAATACTACCCAACACATTCTATAAAGCAAACATCACCTTGATCCCCAAACCAGGAAAAGACCCAACAAGAAAAGAAAATTATAGACCAATATCACTAATGAATATTGATGCAAAACTATTCAACAAAATCCTAACAAACACAATCCAGCAATACATCAAACAAATTATACACCACGACCAAGTGGGTTTCATCCCAGGATCTCAAGGATGGTTCAACATACACAAATCTATAAATATAATTCATCACATAAACAAATTAAAAAACAAGACCATATGATTCTCACAATTGATGAAGAAAAAGCTTTTGATAATATCCAGCATCTATTCATGATCAGAACACTTAAGAAAAATGGTATAGAAAGGACATTTCTTAAATTGATAGAGGCCATATACAGCAAACCCACAGCCAATATTGTATTGAATGGAGTTAAATTGAAATCACTCAGATCAGGAACCAGGCAAGGTTGCCCATTGTCTCCACAGCTCTTTAACATAAAGAATGGAAGTTTTAGCTGTCGCAGTTAGGCAAGAAAAGATGGTCAAGGGTATCCATGTAGGGTGAGAATAGATTGAACTTTCACTCTTTGCAGATGATATGATTGTATATCTGGAAAATACCAGGGATTCTACTACTAAACTCTTAGAAGTGATCAAGGAATACAGCAGCATCTCCGGTTACAAAATCAACACTCAAAAATTGGTAGCCTTTATATATAGCAACAATAGTCAAGCTGAATAAAAAGTCAAGGACTCTGTTCCATTCACAGTAGTGCCAAAGAAAATGAAATATTTGGCAGTTTACCAAACAAAGGATGTGAAAGACCTCTATAAAGAGAACTATAAAACTCTATGAAAATAAATAGCTGAAGATGTTAACAAATGAAGAAACATACCATGCTCATGGCTGGGAATAATGAACATTGTTAAAATGGCAATACTACCCAAAGCAATATACAATTTTAATGCAATCTCCATTAAAGCTCCACTTTCATACTTTAAAGATCTCAAAAATATAATACTTAGTTTTATATGGAATCAGAAAGAATCTCAAATGGCCAAGACATTACTCAGAAATAAAAACAAAGCAGAAGGAATTACGCTACCAGACCTTAGACTATACTATAAATTGATAATGATCAAAACAGCATGGTACTGGCACAAAAAAAGAGAGGTAGATGTATGGAACAGAATAGAGAGCCAAGAGATTCTCAGCTACTTACCATTATTTGATCTTTGACAAGTCAATTAAAAACATTCAGTGGGGAAAAGATTCCCTATATAACAAATGGCGTTGAGCGAACTGGTTGGCGACCTGTACAAGACTGAAACTGGACCCACATCTCTTACCATTAACTAAGATAGACTCTCACTGGATTAAAGATTTAAACTTAAGACATGAAACTATAAAAATACTAGAAGAAAGTTCAGGGAAAAAAATCTCCTGAAGAAATTGTCCTGGGCAAATATTTTATGAGAAGGACCCCCAGGCAATTGAAGCAACATCAAAAATATACTACTGGGACATCATCAAACTAAAAATCTTCTGCACAGTCAAGAACACAGTAAGTAAAGCAAGCAGACAGCCCTCAGAATGGGAGAAAATATTTGCAGGTTATGTCTCCTACAAAGGTTTGATAACCAGAATCTACAGAGAACTCAAATGTATTAGCAAGAAAAGAAAAAGTGATCCCATCTCATGGTGGGACTTGAAGAGAAACTTCTGTGAACAAGACAGGTGCACGGCCTACAGACACAGGAAAACATACTCATCACCCTTAATAATCAGAGAAATACAAATCAAAACTACTTTGAGATATCATCTATCTCCAGTAAGATTAGCCCACAGCACAAAATCCCCAAACCAGAGATGTTGGCATGGATGTGGAGAAAAGAGAACACTTCTACATTGCTGGTGGGAATGCAAACTAATGCCTTCCTTTTGAAAAGATGTTTGAAGAACACTTAGAGATCTAAAAATAGACCTGCCATTCGATCCTATAATTTCTCCACTCGGTATACATCCAGAAGATCAAAGATCACATTATAACAAAGATATATGTGCCAGAATGTTTATTGCAACCCAATTTATAATTGCTAAGTCATGGAAGAAGCCCAAGTACCCATTGACCCATGAATGAATCAATAAATTGTGGTATATGTACACCATGGAATATTATGCATACTTAAAGAAAGATGGAGACCTTACCTCCTTCATGTTTACATGGATGGAACTTGAACATACTCTTCTTAGCAAAGTATCTCAAGAATGGAAGAAAAAGTATCCCATGTACTCAGCCCTACTATGAAACTAATTTATAGCTTTCATATAAAGGATTCTACTACTAAACTCTTAGAAGTGATCAAGGAATACAGCAGCGTCTCAGGATACAAAATCAACACTCATAATTGGTAGCCTTTATATATAGCAACAATAGTCAAGCTGAATAAAAAGTCAAGAACTCTATTCCATTGAAATAGAAATTTCCATTTCATATGAAAGCTATAACCCAAATATAGCCCAAGAATATGGGGAAAGGGGAAAGAGAGTGGAGGGGAGAGGGGAGAATGGGCAGAGGGAGGGTAATTTGTGGGACCACACCTATGGTGCATCTTACAAGGGTACATGTGAAACTAACTAAATGTAGAATATAAATATCTTAACACAATAACTAAGAAAATGCCACGAAGGCTATGTTAACCAGTTTGATGAAAATATTTCAAATTGTATATAAAACCAGCACATTGTACCCCATGATTTAGTAAAAAAAATATTGTTGATATGGCAATACCGCTCACAATAATCTACAGATTCAATTAAAATTTCAATGGCCTTATCTGCATAAATGGAAAAAGACAATTTTAAAATTCACATGGAATTGCAAGAGATACAGAATAAACCCAAAAAACATGAAAAATAAAATCTAAGTTAGAGGACTCAGACCTCCTGATTGCAATAGTTCCAACAATAGTAATCAAATCAGTGTGGTATTGGCATAATGACAAACATGTCAATCAATAAAACTGAGAGTCTAAAACTAAACCCTTATATATGGTCAACTGGTTTTCAACAAGGATGCCAATAAGAAAAAGGATAGTCTATTCAAAAAATGGTGATAACAGTTTCTTAGATATGTATTTATTGACTACTGACTGTTTCTTTGATAATCCTGTTAAAAGAAATAGAAAAATAAAACAAGACAAAAAAAATTTAATATATTTTTTTAAATTTCAGGTTAATTTGAGGGAACAAACATCTAGGTTACAATATTTGCATTTGTTAGGTAGAAAAAATAATTTTAAGTGAACAAATGGTTCTGGGATAACTGAATACTCAAATGTGAAAAAATTAATTTAGATCCCCCACCTCAGATTTTATATGGAATTAACTCGAGATGGGTTAAAGACCTAAAAATCAAAAACTTCCTAGAAGAAAACACAGGAAGGAAGCACTGTGACCTAGGATTTGGTGATGGTTTCTTAGCTGTAACACCAAAAGCAAAATCAATAAAGGAAAAAAACAGATAAATTGAAGGTCATCAAAATTTAAAATTTGGGGCTCAGCACCCGTGCTCAGTGGTTAGGACACTGGCGACATACACCCAGGCTGGGCCTGCTAAACAATAATGACAACTACAACAATAACAAAAACAAAAATAGCCAAAAATTGTGGTAGGCTCCAGTGGTCCCAACTTCTTGGGAGGCTGAGAGAAGAGGATCGCTTAAGCCCAAGAGTTTGAGGTTGCTATGATCTATGACACCACAGGACTCTACCAAGGGTTACAGTGAGACTCTGTCTCAAAAATAATTTAAAATTTTGGTGCTTCAAATGACAGTATCCAAAAAATGAAAAGACAGCTCACAGTAACTGAGAAAAATATTTGCAAATTGTATGTGGTCAGACAAGTTCATGAACTCGTCCTTGGGAAAGTGCTACATACCCTGTTGCTGGGAAGTACTCCCATTGGTCATCTGGTGACTGTAGTGCTATTGAGCAATGAGGTATGTAGCCTAGGATGAATTCACAAACTTAATTATCTAACCTCATATATCTGATAAGGCATTAATATCTAGAATTTTAAAAGAATTCCTAAAACTAAAAAAGAAATTTAATGATTAAAGCACTTAAAGGAACATTTCTCCGGGCGGCGCCTGTGGCTCAAAGGAGTAGGGTGCCAGCCCCACATGCCAGAGGAGGTGGTGGGTTCAAACCCAGCCCCGGCCAAAAAATGAAAAAAAAAAAAAAAAGAAAAGAAAAGAAACATTTCTCCAAAGGGATCATGCAATAAGCAGGTCGATAAGCACGTGAAAAGATGATCAACATCCTTAATCATTGGGAAACACAAATCAAAACCACAAGGATACCACTTTGTATCTATTTGAATAGCAATAATAATAATAATAACAACAATAGCAAACATTGGTAAGGATATGGAGAAATTGGAATCCTTATACCTTGCTGGTGGTGTAAAATGGTGCAGCCACTGTGGAAAACAATCTGGTGATTCCTCACAAAGTTAAATATAGAACTACCATATGACCTGGAAATTCCACTCCTAGGTACATACCCAAAAGAACTGAAAATCAGCATTGAAACAAAATTGCACACAAATATTGATAGAAGCACTATCCTGGGAAAAAGATGAAAACAACCCAAATCTCCATCAGCCGACAATGGATAAGCAAAATGTGGTATATTCCTACAGTGGACTATTATTCAACCATAAAAAATAAATGAAGTACTGGTTACATGTTGTGACATGTATAAAACATTAAATTGTCCTAAGTGAAAGAAGTGAGACACAAAATTTCACATATGTAAGACCTATTTATATTAAAATATTCAGACTAAGAAAATATTCAGAGATAGAAAACAGATTAGTGGTTGCCAGGGGATAGGAAGAGTGATGAAAGGGGAGTGACTGCTCACTGAGTCCAAGGTTTCCTTTTGGGGTGATGAAAATCTTTTGAAACAAGATAGAGGTGTCAGTTTCCACAACATTGCAAACATACTATATGCTATTAAATTGTACACTTTAAAATGGTTAGTCCTATGTTATGTAAATTTTATCCCAATAGAAAAATAATTAAATGATAGATGGATTGATAGATAATTTCAGGTCTCTACAATTAAATCAGATGCAGAATCAATATTTTTTTATGGATAATTACCTGAATGTCTACCATATATTGGTTGACTATGTGTCAGTTACAGTGCTTAGGAGTTTTCTCACAAAGGCCCTTCAAGGATGTATTATTACCTTCATTTTCATGTATTATTATCTTCATTATCCAGATGAATTGGGCCTTTAGGTGACTTGTCCACAATGATATCTAAAGAATAAAATCTCAACAGGAAATAAAGTATAACAGTCTATACTGTTGAGGGAAACATTAATTCCATTTCTGTTTGAAATTTCAAATAATCTGAATAAATCAGGGACAACTAAGATTTGTACCTTAATCATGTGTTCCCATTTCTGAGTTCCCTTTAGTTAGCATGAGAACTACCATATGTACCACCCGACAAATGGGCCACCATGGGCCAGGCACTTCCTCCTCACTCACACCCATAAACTTCACAGTAATCCTTAACGTCAAAACAACCTTCAGAAGAGGATATCATTATCCCCATATTACAGAGGGGAAGACTGGAACTGAGAGATGTCGGCAACTTCCCCAGTATTACAGAACATCTGAATGAATAAATAACACAGGATTCCAAACCAGGAGTGTCTGGCTCCAAAACTTTTTGTTCTTTCTTCTACTCCACAGTCTTTTTCACCCTGGGGCCTTTCCATATAGGGCAACATGAAGAACGGGGGCCTGGATACTAAGGTCAGTTTGAGTCATCTCAGCAGCTCTGACATGGTTTGAACAATCTGTTACTGAGATAAAAACTGATCCCATGAAGACACGGCACTGTGTTCCCCTTGACACCCATATTACAGACTGGCATCCCCTGAGCCACATCTAATTCACAGACACGCCTTGTGTGGCCTACATGTTTTTAAGAATAATTTAAATTAGTTGCCAACATCTAAAGAATTAGGGAACATCACACAAAAGTTTGCATTTTTAGCTTTTTTGCAAAAATAGAACTATCTGGCAAGATTAGGCCTACATTCCCAAGTGGCAAACATGAGTGGAAGCAAGCACTCTACATTGATTCTCCATTCAGGTTACCTTTCTGACCAAGTAGAGGGAGGCAGACCAAGGTTTTCTATTTTCATGCTGGCTCTATACATTTTATTTGTCAATCAATGTCAGAACAATTATTTTTTTCCTGAAATATCCTGTTAGTTGAATTAATAAGGTACTTTATATTAACTTTTCCTGCCCCTCTCTACATCCCAAGAGGCAGAATGCATTTGTTATCTATTTTAGGGATAGGAAAATTAAATAATGCATGCTTCTGCCCCTCCATCCCCAATAGTTGCAAAGATGTTCACATCACTGCTGTTGTGCCTCACGCACTGAGGGCCGGGCACTCTGCCTTCGAACATGGGATGATGTGTCAGCTCCTCTGGCAGAAGACACATTGGTCATTAAGCCCAGGATACTCAGAAGCTGCAGGTGGGGGATGCCCCCTCAGCTGGTTTGCCTGCTGCTTTAGATGTGTAAGTGTTTTGCAAGATGACTTTTGTATACACCTAGGAAAGTTCACTAGTGAGCCAAAGCAATTAAAACCCAGGTCCCTGAAGCTCCTGGGAGAAAGCAAAAATTTCTAGATTCTCTGTGCTCACTGTTTGGAATGACAAGAAGGAAACTCAAGTCAAGTAGTCAACTTCCACATCAGGGGCCATTTCTGCTAGGGTATCAGGTCCACAAGAGTCTGCTTCTCATGCCCTCCTCTCATAGGAAATCCATAAAGTTGACAGAGAAATTCTATGTCAAGAGGGCCCTTTTAAGGGAGGGGTGAATGTAAAAATATGCACAGCTCCCCAGTTCCCATCTATCAGTCTCACCAATGTTCCTCCAATGCCATCCACACCACTTGTCCATCCCTGCTTAGAAAGTCATCAGCTCCAGCTGCCAGAGGTAAGGGTTAGCAGTGGTCAGAAGTTGGACTGTGCCCTCCCACATGTTTGGAGTCCTAATTCTCAGTGCCTCTGAGTGTGGCCTTGTTTGGAAATAAGTCTTTACAGACGTGATCAAGTAAACGTGAGGTCCTACTGGATTACAGCTGGCTTTAAGTCCAGTGAGTAGTGTCGTTACAAGAAGCCATGTGGAGATGAAGTAGCACAAAGTTACACACATCATGTGATAACAGAGAGTAAGACTGGAGTTATGTGGCCACAAGCCAAGGAATGCCACAAAAACACTAGCAAGTCAATTAGGAAAACCAAAACCCCAAACTTAGGGCCAGAAATTGCCATAATTCATTAAATCCTTTAAATCCTTAAATACAAAAAAGGGCAGCCATTGCACTGTCACCTGCTATCCTAATTTGCTTCTGAACCTAAAATCCCAAGACATAAAAAGACCTGCAAAGAAATGTTTTCTCATACATTTTGTATGCCTCGCCTGAATATCTGTCTGTTTTTTCATACATCTTGTATGCCTCACCTGAATATCTGTCTTGGACTAGTTTCAGCTTCCTTAGTATCACATTTCAAATGGAAATAATTACCTTCTCTCCTAGGCAACAAGCCTCGTGCCCTTTCCCTATAGTTTAGAATCTGAATTTCCTGTTGTTGTCTATCCAGGTTCCCCCTTCATTTATTTCAACACTAAACAAGGGTTTGATCTGTCATATCAGACTTCAAACCACTACTGCCTAGCAGGGCCTTTTTGCCACCTTTGGATGAATGTTTGTCCTTCTTAAAGGCAAGAGCAGGCTGGGTTTTACAATAGGCTCTGAATCTGGGCAGTCATGGGAGGACTGCCTGGGAGGATGGATGGAGCTGGGAGATGCAGTGGAAGCAACTGTGCGGAAGTCAGAAGCAGCACAGACAGCAGGAGCCAGGGGCACCTTCCTTGTCCTGGGACTGTCCCTGTGCCCAGGGCTCTAACGACGATGGGCGGGAGCTCAGAAGTGACAGAGTACAAAGTGAGCTTTTGAAATACTCTCCCACACAGTCACAAGGAAAACATGATTCATAAGGGGCCTGGAGGAGTTTTTTCTTTTTCTTTTTTTAATTGCATGATGGGGCTAGGTTATTGAGAAACTATTTTCGACTATAATATTCAGGAATGAAACTAATTTTTATAAGTTGGGAGGAAAATTCCATCACCATTGCATATTAACCAATCATTTATATACAAGTTATTAAAAGTGGCCAGGCTGAGCCTTTGCCTTATGCAGTTCACATCTCTATACACACAGTTCCAAAAGTCCAGATGGGTATTTTCTGCATTGGTCTATTACATAGTTTATGTGTTAATATTAACCATACATGGAGTAGTGAGAGTTAAAGTCTAGTGAAAAACAAATCACGATGTAATGTTGTTAGAGTTTTGGCCATAACCATTCATATACCACACACATTGACAAAACATGAAAGCATAATAAATTCACTAAGTTTCTAGACACTTTGTTTTAGAAGAAGCTAAGAGTGGAAAAGTTGCTACAGCTAAGCTTACATTTCCTGCCAGTATGTGTGTTTACACTGGTATCAAATGCTCATTTTTCTTGAAGGCTGCAGACATTTTTTAGACTGGCTACCAAGTAAAAAAGGAAACTAGTCTAGACATATTGGTAGATGAAAAAATTTCTAAATAATCACAGATTTCTGCCCATAGACTTTAATCTTGTCCTTAGAAAAGCTTTTGGGGAAAGATAAAAACATTATTTCAAAAAGGGCAACATTAAGCCAACCTATTCTCTATAGGATATAGCCTACAGCTCCTTCCCTCAAATCCTAAACATTAATCATTAATTTTTAACTAAACATTAATTACAAATATTAATATACTGCTCCTATCTTTTTAATTCCTTTCCTCAATTCTTGTTTGGTTTCCTTTCTTGTTCTTATTGTCTAATTTTCTTTCTCTGAATATTTAGCTCTTTAAAAAACTTGATCTAATAAATACATGTACAATCCTGAACTCAAAAAAGAAAGGATATACTTTCTTTCCAAACACATGAGACATTTATAACTATTGACACTGGGCTATATTATAATGGAAGTCTCAATACATTTCAAAGAGACACATTTTTCTGAACATACAGAAATTAAATTAGGAAAAATTGTACATCATGATCCAGTGGGCTTTATCCCAGGAATGAAAGGATGGTTCAACATATGTAAATCTATGAATGCAGTTCACCACATAAATAAAAGCAAAAACAAAGACCATATGATCCTCTCAATTGACCCAGAGAAACAATTGACAAAATTCAGCATCATTTTTGGACAAGAACACTTAAGAAAATAGGCATAGATGAGACATGTCTTAAACTGATAGGAGCCTTCTACAACAAACCACACAGAATGTGTGCCAATATCACACAGAATGGAGAAAAACTGAAAGCACTTCCACTTAGAACCAGAACAAGAAAAGAATATCCACTATCGCCACTACTATTCAACATAGTTCTGGAAGTTTAGCCAACACAATCAGTCAAGAGAAGGATATCAAGAGTATTCAAATGCAGACAGAGGAGGTCAAACTCTCACTCTTTGCTGATGATATGATGTTACACAGAAAACCACAAGGACTCAACCACAAGGCTACTGAAAGGGATCAGGAAATACAGTAACATCTTGGGACATAAAATCAGTGTTCACAAGTCAATCAATAGCCTTCATATACACCAACAACAGTCAAGCAGAGAATCAAATCAAAGACACAAAACCCTTCACGGTAGCTTCAAAGAAAATGAAACACCTGGAAATATCCAAACAAAGGACATGAAGAATCTTTACAGAGAGAACAATGAACCCCTGAGAATAGAAATAGCAGAAGATGTTAACAATGGAGGAACATACCATGCTCATGGCTAGGAAGAATCAACATGGGAAAAATGTCCATACTACCCAAAGCAATCTGCATATTTAATGCAATCCCCATTAAACTACCAATATCATATTTTGAAGAACTTGAAAAAGAAATTATACTTCATTTCATATAGAACCAGAAATAAAAACCAAGTAGCAAATGCAATTCTAAGAAATAAAAATAAATCCAGAGGCATCACATTTAGACTTCAGGTTATATGACAAATTTATAGTAATCAAAGCAGCATGGGACCAGCACAAAAATAGAGACATAGATCTATGTAATAGAATAGATAACCTAGAGGTGAAATCAGCCCCATATCACCATCTGATCTTTGATAAACCAAATAAAAATAAAGCAGGGAAAAGAATTCCTATTTAATAAATGGTGCTGGGATTACTGGTTAGCCACGGGTAAAAGACTGAAACTAGACCTGCACCTCTTACCACTTACAAAAATTAACTCACGCTGTATAAAAATTTTAAATTTAAGTCATGAAACAATAAAAACTCTAGAAGAAAGTGTGAGAAAAACTCTTCACAATATTGGACTGGGAAAAGAATTTATGAAAAAAGACCCCATTTATAATTTAGGGAATACCAAAAATAAATAAATGGGACATGATCAAGCTAAAAAGCTTCTGCACAGCTAAGGGCACAACAACTGAAGAAAACAGACAACCTTCAGAACAGGAGAAGATATTTGCATCCTATGAATCTGACAAAGGGCTGATAACGAGAATCTACAGAGAAAAACTAACCAACAAGAAAAAAGCAAGAGCAAGAGACATAGAAACAGAATCTTTTCCAAGAAGACAGACTAATGGCTAACAAACACATGAAAAAATGCTTCTCATCCCTGATGATCAGAGAAATGAAAATCAAAACTGCCTTGAAAGATCACCTAACCCCAGTGAGAACAGCCCACATCACAATGTCTCAAAGCTGCAGATGCTGGTGTGGATATGGAGAGAAGGGAGCACTTTTACATTGGTGGTAAGACTGAAAACTAACACAGTCTCTATGGAAAGAAGTATGGAGAATCCTCAAATAGCTAAAAATAGACCTTTCATTTGACCCCACAATCCCATTACTGGATGTCTACCCAGAGGTAAAAACATCATTTTACCATAAGGACTCAAATTTTTTTGCAGTACCCAATCACCAAGATGTGGAATCAACCCAAGTGCCCATCAACCCTTGAAGGGATTAACAAGCTGTGATATATGTATACCACAGAGTACTATTCAGCCATAAAAAGATGGAGACTTTACATCTTTTGTATTAACCTAGATGAAGTTGAAAAACTTTCTCCTTAGTAAAGTATAACATGAATGAAATGGCAAGTATCCAATGTACTAAATACTAATATGAAACTAGTAGATGAAAAACTACAGGCCCACAAAAGAGAAAAACACAATTAAATTTAAGAGGGAAGGAGGGGGGAGAGGGAAGTGCATTGCTATTCCTGCTGTGCATTTCTATTCTGTGTCCAGCCTACAAGTTTCTCTGTCCTGTTTTTACTTGTTTTGCTTTCTTGCAGTTAGATATTTGTTACTTTCTAATTTATTTATTTTATTTTCTAGGCTTCTTTTCCTATTTCATCTGTCATTGTTACGTGGTTGGAGCAGAGAGGTATAAACTGTGTCATCTTGATCAAAAGCCATCTCTTTAAAAATCTTTTTGATAAGGGTGGGCATGGTGACTCACACCTGTAATCCCAGCACTTGGGAGGCAGAGGCAGGTAGATTGCCTGAGCTCATAGGTTCCTGACCAGCCTGAGCCAGAGCAAGACTTCGTCTCTAAACATAGTCCGGGCATTGTGGCAGGCACCTGTAGTCCCAGCTACTTGGGAGGCCGAGGCAAGAGAATCACTTAAGCCCAGGGTTTGAGGTGGCTGCGAGCTGTGATGCCACAGCACTCTATCAAGGGTGACAAAATGAGACTCTGGTTCCAAAAAAAAATCTTTTTAATTTATTTTTATTTCTGGATAGGTAATACATGCACATTGTTAAACATTCCAATTAAGAGATAGAGAGCACGTATAGTGATTTATATACTAGTTTATCTGCCCCATTTAGGCTCCCGGCAGATGATAAGTAATCTAACAAAACAACTTCTGTATATAAACTGGTTGAATTCACCAATCATCGATTTTATCACATTATAGGGCATTTGTTAAGATACTTTTCCTATAAAATTTTTTCCACTAAAATAACCCTTGAATCCAGCCCATCTGTACTAGCCTCTGTTCTAACGGCCTTTCTACTCCTCCATGTGCTTAAATATCACATCTTTCCTGTTCCCTGTTTAGAGAGGATGTCTCTCTCCCTTACCAGATCTTCCTTAGCATTCCTCACATGCAATGCAAATCCCTGACGTAACCTCATCAGGGGCGAGGACAAAATGAAACAATATGTTAGGAAAAGTTCAGTGCAGTGGCTGACATATAGTTGTTTCTCACTAATAATTTACGGCCTTCCATGTATTTCTCAAGCTTATCACCCATGACGCTGTCAGCTGCTTTAGCATCAGCAACTGCTTCTAACCAAAAGCATCAGCTCAGCATTCACATATGATGGTTACTCCGGTGGGAGACCGTGATGTACACACCCCACCTCCTGTGCAGGTGCGCTGAGAACGCTCCCACCAG
>CAUYQV010060109.1:0-21557 GCA_963574575.1 Galagoides demidoff
ACAGGCGCCCGCCACAACGCCCGGCCATTTTTTGGTTGCAGCCATCATTGTTGTTTGGCGGGCCCGGGCTGGGGCTTCGAACCCGCCACCTTAGGTGTACGTGGCTGGCGCCTTAGCCGATTGAGCCACAGGCGCCGAGCCAGTTTAAAATATTCATGTGTGAATCTGTCATTCCTTTCCTTTGTCATTGGTTCACCTAAACTGAGGAATTTTATTGTTTTAAAGATGTGATAATCAGTTTTTTCTAGTATTACATGAAAGAGTTTACATGTAGCATTACCTTATAAGAGTTAACTCTTAGTCTATTGGAATTAATTTTAGTATAAGGTGTTTTATTTTAGAGACAAGAGTCTGTCACCCAGGCTGGAGCGTGGTAGACGATAGCTCTCTATAGCCTTGTACTTCTGAACTCGAGCAGTCCTCTTGCTTCAGCTTCCTGAGTAGCTAGGATTATAGGTGTGTACCACCACACCCAGCTAATAAAAAAAAAGTGTATACTGATGTTGCTTTGTTGCCTAGGCTGGTCTCAAACTCCTGGCCTTAAATGATCCTCCTGCCTTGGTCTCCCAAAGTGCTGGGATTACAGGCGTGAACTATTATTCCTGGCCAACCTCCAACTTAATTGTTTTACAAATTACCATTAAATCATTTTAACACGTTATTAAAACATTCTTTCATGGCTTGGCGCCAGCCACATAGACCTGAGCTGGCGGGTTCGAATCCAGCCTGCCAAAGAATAATGACGGCTGCAACCATAAAAAGTAGCCGGGAGTTGTGGCAGACGCCTGTGTTCCCAGCTATTTGGGAGGCAGAGGCAGGAGAATTGCTTGAGCCCAGGAGTTGGAAGTTGCTGTGAGCTGTGATGCCATGGCAGTCTACCCAGGGGTATAGCTTGAGGCTCTGTCTCAAAAAAAAAAAAAAAATTCTTTCATGATTTATTTATTTTTGAGATTAGAGTCTCACTCTGTTGCCCTGGGTAGAGTGCTGTGGTGTCGTCATACCTCAAAGCAACCTTAGTCTCTTGGGCTCAAGTGATCTTTTTGCTTTGGCCTTTTAAGTAGCTGTGACTACAGGCATATGCCATTATATCTGGTTGAGTTTTTCTATTTTTAGTATAGTCAGGGGTTTCACTCTTGCTCAGGATGGCCTTGCACTCTTGAGCTTGAACAATCCAACTACTTTTGCCTCCCAGAGTGCTAGGATTACAGGTGTGAGGCACTGTGCCCAGCCTCTGTCATGTTTTAGAAAGCCTATCTTTTTTTTTTTAAACAGAGTCTCACTTTGTCACCCTCAGTAGAGTGCTGTGGTGTTATAGCTCACAGCAACCTCAAACTCTTGGGCTCAAGGGATTCTCTTGCCTTAGCCTCCCAAATAGCTGGTGCTACAGGCACCGCCACAATGCCGGGCTATTTTTGCTCAGGCTGATCTCCAACCTGTGTGCTCCGGCAGTCCACCTGCCTTGACCTCCCAGAGTGTTAGGATTATAGGCATAAACCACTGCATCCAGCCTAGAAAGCCTATCTTACTACATTTTGAGGTATA
Source organism: Galagoides demidoff (assembly GCA_963574575.1). Lineage (NCBI taxonomy): Eukaryota > Metazoa > Chordata > Mammalia > Primates > Galagidae > Galagoides > Galagoides demidoff. The sequence goes on from CAUYQV010060109.1 coordinate 1,543, forward strand.
TTTAGACCTATTTCCAGACTATGATTTTCTTTTCTTTTCTTTTGAGACGTTTTCACTTTATTGCCCTCGGTAGAGTACTGTGGCATCACAGCTCACAGCACTAGCTCTTGGGATTAAGCAATTCTCTTGCCTCAGCCTCCTGATGACAGGTGCCTGCTACAAGGCCTAGCTATTTTTTTTTTTTTTTGGCCGGAGCTGAGTTTGAACCTGCCACCTCTGGCATATGGGACCAGTGCCCTACCCTTTTGAGCCACAGGCGCCGCTCTTTTTTTTTTTTTGGTTGCAGTTTGGCCAGAACTGGGTTCAAACCCACCACCCTCAGTATATGGGGCCAGTGCCCTACTCACTGAGCCACAGGCACCACCCTCTGGATTGTGATTTTAATTGTAATTCCTCTTTCATTGGATTTTTGAAGCTGTACTACTTAATTTTATTACGTTACTTTCATAATACATGTATGCATTACTATTTAGTAGAGCAAATATCCTAATGTTTCTTTTTTTGTTCTATAACACATTTCATAAACATTCTCTATTCATTAAATCTAAGAAATATTTTGGGAGGCTGACAGAATTAATACTTAATTTCTCTATTATGAAGCAGGACATTTAAAAAATTTTTCCTTTCTGTCTTTGAATTTATTATTTCTTTTGTCTGGAATATTGTCTAAGCTAGATTGCAGTGGCATCATCATAGCTCACTGTAGCCTCTAATTCCTGGGCTCAAGTGATCCTCTAGCCTTAGCCTCTCAAGTAGTTCAGACTCTATAAGGTGTACACCACCACATCTGGCTAATTGTTTTATTTTTTGTAGAGATTGAGTCTCGCTGTTGCTCAAGCTGATCTTGAACTCCTGACCTCAAGAGAGCCTCCCACCTCAGCCTCCTAAAGTGTTAGGATTACAGGCCTCGGCCACCTCACCCAGCCAATTTGGAGTGTCTTCACTGCTCTCCTTGTCTTCTTCCTGCTCCTCCTCCACTGCCTCAACTGTCAGCTAACCTGCTTCAAGTTGTAGGTGATGGGCCGGGCATAGTGGCTCACGCCTGTAATCCTGACACTCTGGGAGGCTGAGGCAGCTGAATTGCCTGAACTCACAGGTTCAAGATCAGCGTGAGCAAGAGCAAGACCCGTCTCTAAAAAATACCGGGCCATCATGGCAGGGACCTGTAGTCCTGGCTATTCAGGAGGCTGAGGCAAGAGGATCACTTGAGCCCAAGAGTTTGAGGTTGCTGTGAGCTTTGATGACGTGGCACCCTACCAAGGAAGACAAAGTGAGCCTCTGTCTGAAAAAAAGAAAAATAAAATTGTATGTGATATTTTTTGTAAGGTCATTTTTCTTCCTTCCCTTAGCAGAGATAATAATTTACATCTGTTTATTTCTTCTGCCCCTCTGAAATGTTTCCACTATGCGCTTATCACTGTACTGAGTCACCTTCATTAACTGAGTTTCTTCAGGGCCGTGCTGAATCTTACTTTTTTTTTCTGTCTGGCACCATTCTGAACACTCTATAGGTAATCAATATATGTTGGCCAAAATAACAGAGATATTAATATTTTACTTTAAGCTTGGTGACTATAGCGCAGAGACTAGGGTGTCAGCCAATATACCGGAGCTGGTGGGTTTGAATCCAGCCTGGGTCTGCCAAACAATTATGACAACTATAACCAAAAAATAGTTGGGCATTGTGGCGAGTGCCTGTAGTTCCAGCTGCTTGGGAGGCTGAGGCAAGAGAATCGCTTAAGCCCAGGAGCTGGAGGTTGCTGTGACTGTGATGCCACAGCACTCTGCCCAGGGCGACAGCTTGAGGCTCTGTCTCCAAAAAAGAAAAAATTTTACTTTAAAAAGTATTTTCCGGCTCGGCGCCTGTGGCTCAAGTGGCTAAGGCATCAGCCACATACACCTAAGGTGGCGAGTTTGAATCCAGCCCAGGCCTGCCAAACAACAATACTGGCTGCAACCAAAAAATAGCCGGGCGTTGTGGCGGGCGCCTGTGGTCCCAGCTACTCGGGAGGCTGAGGCAGGAGACTCGCTTGAGCCCAGGATTTGGAGGTTGCTGTGAGCAGTGCAGCCATGGCACTCTACCCAGGGGGACACCTTGAGGCTCTGTCTCAAAAAAAAAAAAAAAAAAAGTATTTTCTCCAATTATGATCTATATGCTGATAATTTTCAATTCACAGCTGTTTTCTGATGAGTCATCAGAAAACATCAGACTTATTTATCATCTCCTGATATGTCTATTTGGGTGTTGCACAGATACCTCAAACTTACCATACCTTAAACTGTAGTCATTAATAACCTTTCCATACCCATAAAAAGTAAGACAAACTTTACTTCTCTTCTGTCTTGTCTCTAGAAGTATATACTTCTCTAGTATATACTTCCTGTGTGGCAAGAAGTATATACTAATAGTAACCTGGCAGAACACGGCTGTTCTTGTGCCGTCTCTTCCCTTTCACATTCTGCTTGGTCACTGAGCCCTGCTGAACTCTTAAATCTGTTGAATCCATTCCTTTTTCCTAGCCCCCTGCTGCCATCCTCCTTCCTAGTTAGAATCATCTCTCACTGGGTTGTTGCAATAGCCTTCTGATGGTCATCCCTGCTTCCAGTCTTGTCTTCCAGTCCATTTTTTCCCACTATAGCCAGAGTGTTCTAACACATTTGATATATAACTCTTTTGGGGCAGTGCCCATTGCTCTGTGTGTAGGGCACTGGCCACATACACCTAGGCTGGCAGGTTTCGGCCAGCTAAGCAGTGACAACTGCAACAAAAAAAATAGCTGGGTGTTGTGGCAGGTGCCTGTGATCCCGGCTACTTGGGAGGCTTAGGCAAGAGAATCGCTTAAGCCCAAGAGCTGTGGTTGCTGTGATCTGTGATGCTATAGCACTCTACTGAGGGTAACATAATGAAAGTCTGTCTCAAAACAAACAAACTCTTTTGTGTGGAGTTTTGTAAGAGGAGCTGTATAACTCCTCTTTTTATTGCCCTCGGGGTAAGGCGTGAACTTTAACTTGGCTTGCGGAATCCTTGTGTGTGACCCCTGTTCACCTCTTCCTCCTCCCACTTTCTCCCTTTGCCTCAGCCTGCTCGTCCTGTTCAGCTTCCTGCCATTCTCCCTTAAGGTGCCAAGTTCCTGAAGTCTGGGCCTGAGTATAGAAACTTCTCTTTGGAATACCTCTCTGGTTCCCTCCTTCCTTCCACTTCTATTAATTCATACTTGTCTTTTAGGTCTTAGCCTAGGTGGGCCCTGTGTGAGAAAACCCTGTGATAGCACAGGTCTGGCGGGGAGGTGCCTCCTGTCCGTTTGCTGTGCACCCTGTGCCTGTTAGCACACTGTATTGCTCGTTGTCATCTCTTTATATACAAAGGGAAAAGGCAAATTAACCACTTTAGAAAATGGCTTAATTTGAACAGAGTGCATTAAAAACAGAATTAAATAGTACTTTGGGGGTTCATCTGATAGGGAAAAGAACAAGACATGGTATCTGAAAAATCCAAGTTTTCTAAGTCACAAAGGCATAGAGGCCCTTTTATAACCTGAATGAAAAAGAACTCTTGATATCTAATCACTACCTATTCAGTTTCTCTGTTTAGTAGTTTGGAACTCTTTGGAGTGCAAATAACGGAAATATAGCCTATGGAGGAAAAGTTATTGGTTCACATGAGCACATAACAGAAATCGTGTGGCTAGAGATGATCATGAGGCCTAGAGTGGGAACTGGGCCATTGTCGGGTCCTCTGTGTATATTGGGCTCATTCCTTCTGTGGCAGGCATGCTGCTTCACATGGCAGGACCTGGTTCCTGGGAGCACAGGCTTTCCACTTAAGAACTTCCTGTCAGAGGTTCTAGATAGATTTGGTCCACATGGCCATCCTTCCAGGGGAGGGGATGAAATACCATGCCCAGTTCAGCCTAAGTGACAGCATGTGCTCACTTAGATGGCTAGGGGTCTATTAGCAGAAAACAGACCCATGATGGGGTAGGAGAGGGGAAGGAGTTCTGGGCCAACACAAAGAATATCCATTGTAGCTCCAGAGATCCCTTCTGATTATGAATTTATTTTTATAGGTGCTTTATTTGTGAGAAAGAGATGGTTTGCCTTATGGACCGAAATATTCCAGGTACTGAAATGGTAAGTCCAATATTTTATTTTTTTTATTTTTATTTTATTTTATTTTATTTTATTTTATTTTTTTGAGACAGAGCCTCAAGCTATCCCCCTGGGTAGAGTGCCATGGCATCACAGCTCACAGCAACCTGCAACTCCTGGGCTCAAGCGAGTCTCCTGCCTCCACCTCCCAAGTAGCTGGGACCACAGGCGCCCGCCACAACGCCCGGCCATTTTTTGGTTGCAGCCATCATTGTTGTTTGGTGGGCCCGGGCTGGGGATTCGAACCTGCCACCTTAGCTGTACGTGGCTGGCACCTTAGCCACTTGAGCCACAGGCGCCGAGCCTTAATCTGAAATTAATGAAGAATATTGCAAAAACTATCTTTAAAATAAAAAAAAGAGTAGATAATCTTACTTGAGCAAGATTGCCCTGTGTGCCAAGCCCTGTTCTATAAACTGATTTAATCCTCAAATCCATGCAGTGAGGAAACTTGCCAAAGGTTACGCGGTGTGAAACCAGGATTTGAGCCAGTAGTCTGTGTCCTGACAATACAGCTTTAATGTGCACACGGCAGTGTCTGGTCTATGGTGCTAGATAAACACTGAGTCTGGCAGCCATGTGCGTTGACATGAGGTCTAGAAGTCCATGCTGTCTCTCATATTAAGCCTTTGTGAGCTGCTGGAGTCACGGTTGTGACCTTGGAGTGTCTCACTCTTCCTGAGGGGACAGTGCAGGTAGCAATGCAAAAGAAAGTCATGGAGGGTCATGACCCACTCACTCTCTCTCCCTCCTCAGAAATACTGGAGGAGGAAAAGGAGGAAAGGAGAGAGAGTGAAAAAGCAAAAACATCAGAGTATAAGTGAAGGAGGAAACGTGGGTAGCTTTGGGATTTTGAGTCTGAGAAGTAGGAAAGCTCACAAAAGCTTGGAAAACGTCAGCAATTGCCCCATCACATGCCCGAGTCCTATCCCCAAGAGAATCATTTGGTTTGGAATGACTGAAGGACTAAGGGAGAAATGGTAGGTGGGTGGCCCCAGGGAACAGAACCACACCTCCTGGGATCTACATCCTGGTTTGCTCCCTCCCACTCGACTCTGAGCTCGGCAATGTGACACTTGCACTTGGAGCTTGTCCCCCGGAAGCCACCATCCTGCAAAGACACTTGGGCTTGAGTGATGAGACAGAAAATGTGGAGAGAGACCCTGCAGGGGTAGCCAAACCTTCTTCTATTTTGCCACACATCCGAAGAATAAAAGTCGTCTTGGGCCACACTTTAAATACAAAAACACTAATGACAGCTGTTGACCAGAAAAATGATCCGTGAACACTATTCACTCATGATATCCGACACCGCAGATATGCCAAAATAGTCCTCAAATAATCAGCATCCGGCTAGGGGACTGCAGGTTGGACACTCCTGGTAGAGCATCCACCTGGCTCACAGCTGAGCCAGCATCATAATGACCTCTGAATGCCACACAGAGGAGAACTGCCCAGGTCTTAAGTCACTAAATCTCAAGGTGACTAGTTACGCAGAAATAAATAACAAAAATTATTTTATCTTTTAAATCTAATTTTCAATTATATAAGATACCTATCTATCTATCAGAATTTCTTCTTCTTTAAAAGACAGAATATTACAGATACAGCTGAATTTTCACCCCCAATCTTGTTTTCCTTCCCTCTTTGTAGAAATAAGTAAATTCATGGTTTACTGTCCCTCCACCAAAAGAAAAAAAAATTTTTTTAACAATTACACATACAACTAAGTATGCCAGATGATATATCAGTTTTTGAGACTACTTTTTACTGCAACTTTGGGACAATACTGAAGGAACTACCTTAATTTATTTGAAAATGAGGCTGACAGTTCTCCCCCAGAACACATGGCCCAAGTTTGGCTAATAGGTGGGATTTCTCCCCTTCCATGTTCGCTCTGTCAGGAAAGAATCAACTCACCCCTAACCATGTTGTTGTCCATCCCTCTATCTTGATGTTTTTACCAGCCCTCAATAAGCCAGAGAGACTTAGTAGTTAATTTTCATTTTTCATATCTTTATGGAGATGGGATCTATCTTAAACAACTTGTTCCAACATGATTTCAGAGAACTCTGGCAACCAATATGGTTTGGCCTTCTGCCTTGGGCCACCCCAGGACCCTGTTCCATACCATATTCTCCACCTAGGGAAGACTTGTGTCCAAGGAGAGGAATCAGAAGAGGCCCAGCTCTCGGAGAGCTAAGTGTTTCATAAGAGTTTGCAAAACGGACATGGGAGCTGGCATAGTCCCACCCTGCTACTTCCTTTGGCATCTCCTTATCCTGGGGAAGCTGAGGTCAGGTGTGCTGCTTGGTTGGAGGCTTTCGTGGCCACAGATGGCCCACAAACAGTCAGGAGGCCAGAGGAACAGACGAAAAGTGTCTCTATCTAATTCACGCCTTGGAGCCAGCTAACGGATGCTGGTGTGTCTAATTTATAGCAGGAGTGTCTAATGGGTGTTAGGCCTCCCCAGACACCCGCCACACACTTCACAAAGTATTCAGAAGGATCGTTGACTATTGTGCAAATGAATCACAAAGAAACACCCAGGTCCATCGATGAATTCATCTAGTATTTCAGTACCTGGCATATGATCAGAATATGTGGCTTCATGTAAGACAAACAACACAGGACAAATAGGACACCTGACTCCTAGCCAGGGGTACTGATGTTCTGAAGCCTTCCTTATCTCTTGGCGGTGAAAATCAATAATAACATCACCCTAATGTGAAATTAGGGGGTGGAACACACAGGCTGTCTGAATTAAGGAATCTCAATTACCAAATAAAAATCCTGGCAAGTCTGTTTCTCTTTAAGAGTCATGCTTAACTGATAAACAAATGAGAACTACTAAAGTAAGATATAGACTTAAAACACTGCAGTTGATTTAAAAAAAAAAAATGATCCCAATTCTTTGTAACTCATTCCAACAAGAGGCAGAATCTATTTCTCTACTACTGGGCTCTGGGTTGAACTTGTGTCCTTCTTTGACCCATAGTATACAGTATAAATGACATTCAGTGTGTGAGTTCTGCTGGCCAGGCCATAGGAGACCTGTGGCTTCTACCCTTGATCCTGAAACCCTGAAATTTAAATGTGAATAAAAACCATGAGGCCATATGGAATACAACCAAGACACCCAGTCACCAGCCAGCCATCCCCCAGCCAGCTTACCAACTCACAGATGAGCTCTGGACACAATCGGTATATGTGATCAGGGCCACAGAACTTCCCAAATGAGCCATGTCAAATTTCTCACCCAAAGAATCACAAATTAAATAAATGGCTGTTGTTTTGGGGGTAGTTTGTTACGTGGCAAGAGCTAACTGTTACATATTTTAAATACTGCTCCAAATTTAAATGACTTGCTCCGTCAACAGGGTTTCAACACTGTAATCCACGGAGGTGGACACTGTGCACTGCTTTTTCTTTATCACTTAACCCTGTGTGCACAGTAGAGATTTGCTGAGTCAAATACCAGTGTGAAATAGATTTTTCAAATTTTTTTTCCCCTAATGAGGCAGGGAATAATGATAAATACAAGATAAATAAAATACAAAAGAAAAACTCAATCAGACGATACCTTAATTATCCAATATTCTTAATTAACGGGGCATCCACTGATGAATTTTAAACCATCTGCAGACTCCTTCTACCCACTCTTTATCAAATATTTATTTAGTATATAATTTGTTCTATGCACTATGCTTACCCCCAGGATACAAGGGCTAAGCCAGACAGATAGCATCCCTGGCCTCATGGAGCTGTAGAAATTTACACCATTAATTCTGTATAACACAGAATTAATTTCATTTTAGAACTGTAGGTAGAAATTACATGCAAGGCTATGGGTATGTAACATCTGTAACTAATATCATCGCATCCTAATATAAAGTGTTTCTTGTCCTGTAATTTGAGTTTTGTTGGTATTTTAATTTTTTCCTTTTTATTTGAATTTTATAGTTCATTCAGCCATTTCAGCAGTTATTTATTGAGTGCCGTGCTTGGTGGTAGGCATATATGTATAGATAAACTAAAAAGTACTCTCTGACCTCATAGTGCTTTCGATATGGTCAGTGAGACAGATTTTATGTATAATCTCTATAAAAAACAAATAATGACAAACTGGCCAAGTGCCACAAAGTAAAGGCCCAGAGGAGCATGACCTAGTCTGGCTGGGGGAATAAGCAGCTTGGCCCAACGTCATCAGACTTAGAGCTGGCGAGACTTAGAACATTCTTGTCATGTGTGGTTTTAAGGATTTGGGACTGAGTTTTAGGGATTTTACGCTGACTCCCTCAAAGTGTTGACTTGTGAGTACTGTGGGTCTGTGTAGTCAATCTTCCTCTTTCTCCCATCTCCCAGTTGCTAGCTGGTGGGCATTTGTGGGTCCACGGGAGTGCTAGAGATGAAGTCCAGCTCTTGGGATGAGAGATCCTGAATTTGTTTCCTAGGCCCACATGCTGCCGGTGAGGCATTGCCACCTCTCCCTGCCATTTTCCACCTGTAGAACGAGTCTGTGCACTGCCCCCTCCCCTTTTTATCACCACACCGCCTCCTTCCCCACGTGCCCACGGGGCATCTGGGTGCCGCATGGCTGCCTCGCTGCCTTCACAGGCATGTGGCGAAGATCACTGAGACGATGTTTGTGAAGTGCCACATGTTCCAGGAAAAGAGGCGCTCTCCAGAAGGAATGCTACAAGGGACTGTAATTATTACTGCGCCTCTGTGGAGAGACCACGGGCACTTGGCACGGTGCCACCCCCTTATCTGGAGACAGCTGCTGCCTGGCCGTGTGTGTACTTGCAATCACAGACTTTTCTGCTTCACATACAGATGGCCCCGGGCTGCAGCAGGCAACAAGCGAGGACGCAGATGAGGGCTGGTGCCCACACCTTCCAGCCATCAGTCAATGTTTATTCATTCAACAAATATTTATTGAGTGTCTACTGTGAGCCAGTGATGAGTCTAGACATTGCCGGGGCGTGAAAGCTTATAACGGAGAACAGAAACCGTTTATGAATCTCTAGCTATGGAGCTCTGCACCAAGCCAAATACTATCTCATTAATCCCTTTACAGGTGAAGAAACTGCTGTTCAGTGACATAGAGAGGGTCAGGGAGTTAGTACATGGCCGAGCTGAGACTTGCTTTGATGTCAGCCCAATTCTAATCACCGCGCTTTTTCTAGTTCTGTTTCAGGAACTTACAAAGATGCCCAGGGTTTCCACCTCCACAGACAGTGATATCCTTATATCCTTCCATGAGGGCACAGAGCCACGTCAGCCCTCTGGCCCCGGCTCACCGAAGTACACAGTCCCCTTAGAAAGTCACACTCTCCTCCTTCTGACCCTGAAGTCATCTTCTTAAACAACGTCTTTTTGCAGCCTAACACTTGATAGAAGTTCCCAGGTACAGGCCAAGAGGAAGGTGTGTCCTGGGCAAAGGAACCAGCATGTGCAAATTCCTAGAGACAAGAGCAATTTCTCTAGATGAGGAGGACTAGGCACGCTCAGTGAGAAGGCAGAAAAGTCCAGGAAAGGGAAAAACAAAAGTTACAAGGGAATAACACAAACTGCCAATTTTTATTTGATCCAATAGGATCAAATCAAACATTTGGCCGAGGAGGTAAAGACGACGCTTTCTGGGCAGCCAGGAAGGTCAGAGGCAAAGACATTTAAATTAAGTAATGAAAATCATTGCTACTAAGAGACTTCAAGAGAATGGAAAAGGCTCAAAGCGGGGGAACAGGAAAGGATGTTGGCAAATTATCTGCTAACATGTGATATGAAATGGTCAAAAATTGGAAAGAATCTGTGTCCAGGAATAGGGGAGTGCTTAAGAAAACTCTGAGATAACTAATGCATGGGATGTTATGTAGCTATTAATGATCACTATGAAGTTTTGTAGCAAAATAAAAAAGGCTCATGATACAGTAGGCAATAAAAAGACCATAGAAAATAAAATCCTGTCTTATTTTGATGCCAATATGGGGCTGGGGAGGAAATAGAAAGAAATAGAGAGAAAGATCATGGTCTTGGAGGCTGTTCTGAGACAGAAAAGCAAATCCATGGAGCAATGGTCCTAAAGGGTAACCCACAAATCTTGTACATTACTTGATATTGTTGGCAAATTATCACGGGTTAGTGTATCTTTGTGTGTGTCCTGCTTATGTAAATTTCTCCTGGGATAAGGTAAGGACTCCAAGATTTTGTTATTTCTCAGAGGGGTTTGTGATCATGTCAAGATTATAGAGGACAGTTTGAATTGCCATCATTGGGATTCTGAAGTTCTTTGAGGTGGCTGAATAGTAGGCTTGTCTAACATCTAATTTCTGACATTCTGCGGGCCCATTTTGGGAGCCCATCCCCCCCGCTGAATTCAACACTGAACATGAATGGGTTGACATGTGCGCACGTGCACACTTTATCTCTCAGACAGTGAGCAGTTTCATCCAGGCTCCCAGGTTGCTAGGAGCCCCCCCAGGGAACTCGTCTGAGGAGCAAAGGGATCTTTTATCAAAAATCATTTCAGTGGCCTCATACAGCATTACAAAATATTAAATCCCCACCCAGTGAATGGTTGCTGGGAGAATAGAGCTCCATGGCTTTGGAGCCAAGTCTGAGATACACAAGGCAGGAAGAGACCCTGGGAGACTGTTGGACCAAGACAACTAACTGCCCAGAGGACCACACACCCTTAAATTGCATTTCATGGTGTGGAGTGGGAAGAAGAGTGTGTGATAGAGAAAAGAAAAATAGCCACTCAAAAAGAACCAAATGCTTCACAGTATTTGGATAATTTAAAACAATGGTATATTTGACAGGGTTGTGCGACCAAGCTAGTTCATATAGACCTTTAAACCTGCTGGTGCTCTCCTGATGATGCAGCCTGCAGCGCCTTCGGTCACCAAAGAGTTACTGATCACCTCCCACAGGCCTGCTCTCTTCCTTGCCATCAAAGAGTGTGAAGATCACAGGACTGTGGCAAGGGAAAGGATGAAAGGGACTTAAGGGACGTAGGTTCTGGCCGGCCCACCCTGGACTGGAATACATCTGCCTCCAGGCAATTTAACTGTATCCACCGAGCTTCCTTTCCCTCATCTGTGAAATGGGCAGTGTTACTTTTCATGCCAGTGTGTGAGAGCTCTGAGTGGACAAATGGAACTACCTGGAAGCTGTGCCCTGGCTGATATCCACAGAGGCATAAGTAAAGAAGGTCTTTACCTGTATTCCCTTCCCAACACTAGGTTCTTGGGTAGATGAAATGGGCTAATGGAATATGGACAAACTGGGGGAAAGAAGGCAAAAACAAAGCCCCTGTAAAATGTTGCAGAAATATCATTATATGAGTAAGCTCCTAGCAGACGCATTTTCCTTGAGTGAGTGTGAAGTTACCTGGTTTCCCAAAGGTCATGGGCTCTCCATTATACTTGGGGTCTTTTCTTGCCTCCAAAGAGCATGTGAATTCAGTTGCTGTGGTGAGATCTTTTTTTTTTTCCCTAGGCTCTAGCTGAGCCATGGATGAGTGTTACCATGCTAAGGGTCAACGTGTCCCCAGACAGAACAGTATTTTAATTCAACAGCATTCAGTAGTTATTAAACTATGATAAATGCTAAAGTGGGAAAGATTACACTTAGACATAAGAAGTGTCACTTGAATCACTTAAAAATATTATAATGTACGGCTAATTGCACCTTGACTATATTATCCAGTGCTGTGAAAAACTCTTCAAATCCTTAAGTAAGGTACCATTTAAATACCTATTCCGATATGTAATGGGTAATATTCTTGAGTGCAAAGGTTGCTAAAGGACCCAACGTTTGCTGAGTATCTGTTATGTGCTGGACACTTAGTCCATATTCGTTCATTTAATTCTTGGAACAATCAATTCACTGAAGCAGCCGTCATCCCCCCATTTTATTGGTAAAGATATTTATTGAGGCCAAGTAAGTTGCCTAAGGACATACAGCTGACAGATAGCTGACAAACGGCTGAGACTTGACTCTGGGAAGGCCATCTCTGCAATCTACTGTCAAGACAAACACATTTGTGACCTCTGTTTTCACACTTCTTTGTGCCTCAGTATTCTTGCCTCTAACATGGTATCGGTAATTCTACTGGGCTCTTGCGAAGACTGAGCGAGATGATTTAAGAAAGCTACACAATGTTGTGCCCAGTAAGTGGGCGCAGATTCGTATCATGCGTTATCATCATTTTCTCCTAGTTTGCCATTCCAGCACATTGAAGCTAATAGTTCCAGAGCTGGGATTCATGGGGGAGAGAAATCATCTCTGGGCCCCAGCATATACAGGTGAGGAAATTTAGGGCCCAGGTCTAGGCAGGAGAATTAGCTACACAATTTGTTTGGCACAATGAGAAGTAAAATGTCAAAGAATTACAATAGAACCTCTGTAAGTTGAACCCTCAAGGGGCTGTAAAAAGCTGGTCAACACACAGGGGGGGTCACCATAAGAACTCGGCCTGCTGCATTGATACATGGTGCATGTTCTGTCTATGAACATTAGGTCAACTTGAGGTGGTCAGTGTAGGGAGGTGGTCAGCCGTGGAGGTTCTACTGTCTTAATATTAAGAATTTCAAGATGGTGATAGCAAAGGATTAAACCAACTGTGGGGCTTCTAAGCACTGGGACATGCACAACGGCACAATTGTGTTCCTGCAGAGCCCCACTGGTGGTGGAAGTCAAGGCTGCCTCAGCTACTTACAAAATCCCTGGCCTTGGGCAAAGCAGTGGAACTTTCTGAGTCTCTCTCTAATTTCTCAGCAGTCAAATAGAAACCAGGCCTGCCTTACAGGTTATAGAGAGAACCAAACGTGCTGATGGATGGAAAAGTCTGGGTTCACCGCAGAGCAGCATGCCGGTGGCTCTCAGTCCTGCCCGTGGCTCTCAGTCCTGCCCACACACAGGACCACCTGTGAGCCCATGGCAAATAACTGCAGAGGCTGTGGCTGCTCTCGCCCTGAAGGTCCAGATCCAGGTGGGCAGGGCTGAGTGTCTATGTTAGGATTTAACTCAAGGTGGTTCTGCTAGACAGCCAGGACTGAGAAGCACTGCGCTCCCCAGAATAGATGATATTTAATACAAATATTCAGCTTTATACCTTAGAATTAGGATGGTCCTTTGTTTTGGGATTACAGTCCAGGCATCTTTAAATCCCCCAAAACTCACTCTACAAAATAGTTTCACTTGGTCAGTCTTTCGGTCTCTCTGTGTGGCTCTGGGACACACAAAGGATCCCTTTTATACCACTAGGTGAGGAATTATTCCTCACTTGGAACTGTAACTTCAAGGCCAAGGTTTTCACCCTGGCCTCCACGCCTCCCATCTCCAACCTTCCTGCTTGTGGTTGCCACATAAACAAAGAGAGCAGCTCCGGGGAGGGATGCAATAGAAACCCCATCGTACGGTGGGAGCTTCACGCTACCTGGCTCGGGGCCCTGTGACACAGCTGCATGCTCACTGCGTGTCTGTTTCTGGAATGACAGAACGGCTCCATTCAATAAGTCACATACATCCTCTCATCAAAGCTATTTGATTTTTTTAAAAAACAGATTATGTTCAGCCTTAATGGGAGTATTAGTGAAGGTTCTAGTCACTAGTGCATGGGAAGGCAGGGTAGGGGCAGTGCAGAGCTTTGGGGTGGTGGTGATAAGTGGGTGTTAGTTCAGTGGCACATGAACATGAAGTCGGAGGTGCCTTGAGGATCAACTGGGGTACAGTAAAGCCCCGGTGCTACCCCATGATATGATGCATACTTAACTCAAATTCCCAGGCTGTCATTTCCCCCCTGCTGGGGCTGTTGGGGTGATCATCATGTTATGAGGGTCAGCTGGAGGAGGCATCTATCCCAGCGGAGCCATGCCCAGGTCACCACCATGCCTCAGTCAAGGGCCACTTTGGACTACAATGGAAACCACTGGCTTCTCTTCTCCTGGTACCTGCTACTTTAAAAATCAACCTGTTTTTGCCTTGCCAGCCACGGAAAGGTCTAAGCCATCATTTTTCTGTATTTGTCCAACCATCTCAGACTCAATGGGGCCTTCCCTGCTTCCTAGACAGTCTGTGCTGGACACGTTGGTGGCTGACCACTCACAGCTGCAAGGTGCTGGGGGATAAAGCCAGGAAGAAACAGTTCTTTGGGACAGCATTTGACTTATTGGAATCGTTTTTGGAAGCTGAGCTCCTGTGTTTTAGGGCACCATGGTTTGACTTATAGAATGTTATCTCTGCAATTTTTCTTAAGGTCAGCCATTCCAACCCCCAACTTTATGGGGAAGAAACCAAGGCCCAGAGAAGTTAAGTGAGTCACCCAAAGCCACACAATGACTGCCCTAGTCAGGCCAGGAAGCACCACCTACCCACAGCACAGGGGCACTCTTGGCGCCCCCTTGTTTGCCCATCTTGGTTTGTTATAGCACACGCTATGAGGCCCACCAGGCAGCTTCTCTTTAACAGCAGCCATCTGTGGTCACACGTCCTTTAAACAGGGTTTCTTCATCCTCTTGCTGGGTCCGCGTTCCATGCCTCGCTCCAGCTCCTGGCTTATTGCTGCCTGGTTTGGGGCCCTGAAGTCAATGTCACTGGCAAATAGTTCAAAGTCTCTCGCGCTGATCGTGATGCCCTTTCCCTCCCATTCCGGGTCTCGGCCCAGCCCCTCTGGGTGAGCAGTTAAGATTTTCAGTGGCTATGAGGCCCCTTCCCGGACCTCTTCACTCTTTTTCAAGCCTAAACATCAGTGCTGCGTTCACATGCACATGTCACGCGAATTTTTCTACTCTTTCCACTTCCAACATAGCTTCTATTTCCAAGGAGTCAAAGGGCTTTTCAGAGTCCATAAAAGTCTACGTACACAATGGCATTTTATACTCAGCAGTCTTCCCTGGGACTTTTTCATTTTCTGCAGGTGATCCCGAGTTGAGAAATGACTTCTAAATCCTGTCTACTCTCGTGGCTGATTAAAGTCGTGAAGTCCCTGTAGTCTGCTCACCAGTACTTTTGTGAAGATTTTGCATAACTACTGAAAACAGTTTAAAAGATCATGTCTGTGATCTATTAAACAAGATTTTTCTCCCCCCAAGGGCGATAAAGGGTTTAAAAAGAACACATGAAACAGAAATGGCTGGGCTCTGCTTAGTATACACTGGAAATTGTAAGAATAACACGTTTACTGCTAATTACCCAAGTCATTTATCATGAAGAGCTTGCCGGAAAAAACATATTTGAATTCCCCCAAATTCAAATAAGAGAATGAATGGGTAAATAATTTATACTCGAGTAATTATTTGTAAGACTTTATTTAAATTGGAATTTAGTAAAAGTTAATTCAAAGGTTTGACTCCTTGCATCCCGGAATGAAGTCATTGTTTAATTAGGGTGACAACTCGCCTCTCTAAGTGAAAGGAAAGGGAAAATGGAAAATTTGGAGATGATTCTTCTGGCTGCTGAGAATGTTTACAGGCTGAAATGTTCCAGAGGAAGGACAGTTCCTTGGATGGTTCCGGTGACACAGGACATAGGCACAAAATTTCAAGGTGAATTAAACTTGTGGGTTTGGGGACATTTTCTTCAGTAGAAACAATATAACACTAGACTAGTAACGAAACCCTCAACCCCCCCCCCCATCCACGGCACACACAAACTCAGTGACACTTCCATCTGTAACATACACCCTCGCTCGCGGACACCTTCTCACACACCTCTTCCTTGTTCTGGCTAAAATAAATAACAGTGCCAATCCCACCCCTTATGACAAAACACATCCCCGATGCTGTCAAATTGCTTTCACAGACTATAATGAGTTGAGCATCCAGAGACAGACTTGTAGTTGTCGCTGGTGCTGAGGCTCCTAACTTTTCCAGTGTGAAGAATTAGAGACACTTGGGCCTGGGGATTTAAATTTGGGGGGCTGGGAGGTTTCCACAGTCTCTGCATCCATTTGCTTTAAGAGAGAAATTGCCAGACTGCTTCAAAGCTTCTATTTCTCACCAGCTGGGTGGCTAGAATTCCCCGGCCCTTTGCTTACGGAATTGTCTGTTAGGAGGCAGAGCTCTTGGATCAGGAATTTTAGGTGGGATGGAATAGCTAAGCACAGGCCAGCTGCATTCTACCCCTCTGGACCTAGGAGCCTGGAACGCACGAGAGGACATTGTCCTCTGGAGACTGGGCAAAATGACCCCTAAGAATCTTAACGGACCAGGACATGGAAACCACACAAGGCCTATCTTCCACTGTTCAGCTCCTGCTGCCCAGAAAAGTGAGCTGCTGCCAGACAGGCTGGAGAGCTGATGGAAAAGGAAGCAAAAAGCATAGGTTTGCTAAGGATAGGTACACAAGATTATCTATGTTCAAAGAACAAAATGAGGCCTTACAAGATAAAATTCCCCTTCTGTGCCTCAGGCCATGCCTCTGAATATTCCTTTGGTTCAGAAATTTACAAAGAGAGCTTCACAAACCCTCACCTCTGTCACTACCACAACACGCAATTCCCCAACACAATACAAGAAAGCGTAGCCGGAAATTATGAGTTAACCCTTCAGACCAGTAAGGACTGTAGCAACTCTGGACTCCAAGGACTCATAAAGCTATTGAGAGAATTCAGGCTGCTGAAATAAATGCTATGTTATGGCAGGTGCAGTCAATGGGATCCCCAGAATCTAAGCTACACATGCACTCTTTGGATGAGAACAAAGATAGAGACTTGAACAGAACCTTCTCTGAAGATGACAGACAAATGGCTAACACACACACGAAAAAATGCTCATCATCTCTAATCGTCAAAGAAATGCAAATCAAAACCACTCTGAGGTATCACCTCACTCCAGTGAGATCAGACCACATCACAAGGTCCCAAATCTGCAGATGTGGACATGGATGGGCACAAGGATGTGGAGAGAGTGGAAGACTTCTACACTGCTGCTGGGATCGCAAAGTAATACAACCGTTTTGGAAAGAAGTATGGAGAATTCTCAAAGAACTAAATTTGACCTTCCATTTGATCCCGCAATGCCATTACTAGGTACCTACCCAGAAGAACAAGACCATTTTACCACAAGGACATTTGCCCCAGAATGTATATTGCAGCTCAATTCACAATTGCTGAGATGTGGAAGCAACCCAAAGGCCCATCAATCTAGGAATGGATTAACAAGTTGTGGTATATGTATACCATGGAATGCTATTCAGCCATGAGAAAAGATGGAGACTTTACATCTTTTGACCACACCACAAAGTCCCAAATCTGTAGATGTGGACATGGATGTGGAGAGAATGGAACACTTCCATTCTTTAAGTCTCTTTAATGATCTTTTGTGTTTAAAAGATCAACGTTGTTGATTCATTGTGACGGAGTTGAAACACATTCTTCTTAGTATCTAAAGAGCAGAAAAAAAAAAATCATCCAGAAACCAATATATAAACATCTACATCCCCACATGAAAGAAAAAACACAAGCATAGTCAAGCAAGGGGGAGGGGAGAGACGTGAGAGGGGAGGGAGGAAGAGGGAGGGAGATTGGCAGGATCTCACCTAAGGTGCACAGTGTGAGGGTGTTCAGCGTGGCCCCCCGGGTGAAGGGCTCAACTACAACTTGAACTTTACCTTAGAAATGAAAACAATATAACCTAAGCATTTGTACCCTTATATTGATCTGAAATAAAAAAGAAAAAAAAGAGAGAAGGTAGTATGTACAGGGTCAATTGGCATACAGCACAGTGGCCAGGTCCTCCAGGCCTTCTGGGGTCCACAAGAATCACCTCTGGCAGAGAAGCAAGAAAAGGATTAGGGAGATGATACAGGAGCCAGCAAGTGGTGAGTGTGAAGCCGAAGAGGGTGGGTCAGTTATTTATTAAAGAAAGACATGTTGGAAATTTATGTGTGTGTGTATATATACATACACAGATACATACACACATATAGACAATCGTATAATGTATTAAATTCTGTAAATTATGTCTTCTAAAATGTTTTTGTTGGCAAGGCTTGTTAGCTGATGCCTGTAATACCAGCATTTTGAGAGGCTGAAGCAGGAGGATCACTTGAGGCTGGGAGTTTGAAATCAGTCTGGACAAGATAGCAAGATTTTTTTTTTTTTGTCTCTACCAAAATAAAAATTTTAAAAATTAGCGGTGGTGTGCACCTCTAGTCCCAGGTACTTGGGAGGCCGAGGCAGAAGGATCACTTGAGCCCAGATGTTTGAGGCTGCAGTGAGCTATGTTTGTGCCTCTGCACTCCAGCCACCCTGTATCAAAAAAAAAATTATTATAGAAAATTACAAACCTCCATGTACTAATCACTTAGTGTCCACAATGGTCATGTCATGGCCAGTTTTGGCCCATCTATTCTTCTCACTCTTCTCCACCTTATTATTATGAAGCAAATCTCTGGCTTATCATCTGTAACCCTTTCAGCCTTCATCTCTAAAAGATGACACGTTTAAAAAAACTTAACCATACTGTCATTATCACACATAAAACGATTTGCTTAATATCATCAAATATCCAGTCAGTGTCCAAATTTCCTTGATTGTCTTATACAGTTTACTTTTTAAAAGTCTGAATTAGGACCTGATAAGGGCCCCCGTACATTGCGGTTAGGTGACAGGTCTTTTAAATCTCTTTAATCAAAGAGGCTCCCCTTTTCCCATCTTTTTTTTTTTTTTTTTTGTGCTTGGCAGTTCTTTATTGTTATTCTTAAAGATGTTGGGTCATGAGTCCTCTAAAGTTGCACAGTCTGAATTTTGCTGACCGCATCCTCATGGTGGGTTTACACGTTCTGTTGCTCCTTTGATCTTCAGTAGCCAGCGGTTGGGTCCAACAAGTTAACCAGATTTACTCATTTAGCAAGACTACACCATGGGTGGTGGCGTGGGTCTCTGTCAGGAGGTTTTACTGCCTGGTTGGATGGATCCCTTTTCTTGATGTAAACAGTTGTTTTGCTCATCACTTAGATCCATTCATTCTTTAAGGATTCCAAAATGGACATCTTTTAATTTTATCATTCTAACTTTCTCCTCCTCTTCCCTTTTTTTTTTTTTAATAAAGCTGGAAGACCTCTATAAAAATTTCCCCTCATTTGGTTATCATGATTTTGGGGGTTTTGTTTTTTTATTTTGAAGCATTAACCCATATATACTGGAGGTTGGAATTTTTGAAAATTTTTTTTGCATAAGACTCATATATGGTACCTAGAAAAATTTAAGTAACAAGAATTTGAAAAGAAAAAGAATTTTATTATAGGCTTGGCGCCTGTAGCTCAGTAGCTAGGGCACCGGCCACATATACCAGGACAGGTAAATTTGAATTGAACCTGGGCCTGCCAAACAACAATAACAACTACAGCAAAAAAATAGCTAGGCAGTGTGGCAGGCACCTGTAGTCCCAGCTACTTGGGAGGCTGAAGCAAGAGAATTGCTTGACCTCAAGAGTTTGAGGTTGCTGTGAGCTGTGACTCCATGGCACTCTACTGAGGGTGACATAGTAAGACTCTGTCTCAAAAAAAATTTATTATATTCCATTGTTATGCAGCATTCCAAAATTAGAACAGTAGGAAAAACCTTTGCTATATGGCACATAACATATAAAATCATGTTTCTTATCTCAGGAGGTGGTGACATCAGCTATTCTGGGTGATATTCAACAGAACACTTCACACGTAAGGCAACATCACATTTTTCACATCAAAAAGTGGTGTTCTTGTGACATTGAGCACACTGTGTTTGCTTTCTCTGTTTGACTATCACGTTTCATGCCATCATAACACGAGCCAATGTTATGCTTCTGAGAAGGTCTTCCTCTCTGGCCAGGTTCTGGAGGATGATCATGAGTGTCCAGACAATGGAATACCACATG